>VYXH01008827.1:422513-474980 GCA_013397275.1 Burhinus bistriatus
TGCTTTCCAGTGTGTTTTCCCATTCGTGCGTATAGCTTTCGCATCTTGTCAGCACTGCCAGTCAGTCAGTTGCTGAGCTACAGACTGTTCGCTGCACTTTCTGTCACACAGGTGTGGAGAGATTTTTGATCTGACTTACAAATTCCCTGCTCCCCCTGGCAAGCTGGCTGGCTGTCATGCTGCTGCAGGGTGTTTCAAACAGCTGCTCTTTCCAAGACACACTTCTTTGCATCTCCAGCTTCATTATTTCTTACACACTTCTTTTCCCCCTTTAGTTTCATCCTTTCCATACCAAAAGGCATTGGCAATGGAGCCATGCAGAAACAACTACTGTACCACCAAACTATTTCAGATTCTGGCTCACTAAGAAATTATCCGCATGTTCTAGTTTATCACTTAGTCATGCACAACTGTGTATCAACTTTTACTACTGTTCAAGCACTATATGCAAGTTACATATGTGACTTCTAGATTACTTACCAGTTGTTTCCTAGTACATCTAGGCTTCAATTTTTTTAGTATTATTTTCTTTTCTTTCTTAATTTTAAAATATTTACATCTGTTCTGATCAGTGCACTTAAATCTGTGACCTGTTACAGGACACCTTCTGCACAACACACTTAGAATTTAATCCCAGATTTTGGCAAAATCTGGCAATCTGCTATTGTTTCTAAGCATTGGGAGATTTCTCCTTTGAGTTTCAATGAACTCACCACCATTGCATCCTACCAACCAGTTAGTTTACGAGCGCATTCAATCTCAGCTGAAGCAAAGCAGCAGAGGGTATTGATGACTCAACAAAATTTGGTTTTCTTTCTGAATTAAACATAATTCAAAGTTCCAGAAAATTTTGAAGCACAATATTTTTCCTTCAGAAGGCAAGTGAGCTCTGAAACTAAGGTAGAATATGTAGAGATTTCATCATATTTTGTAGAGTGTAAGTATGATATGGGTCTGAATTGGTCCCTAGGAACTCAATGAGGGCCTGCAACCAACTCTACTTGGCTGTATTTAACTCTGCAACTTGGGGTATACTGAAACTCTATCTTGATTTCATATCCTATATAATTTCCTCACAGTCGGGTTTCCATCTGGACTGCTCTGAGGAACAGGACTGAAGCTGCTCTAATGGAGTGAATCTATCCTGCACACACGGGCACAAGAGCTTTAAGACAATACTGTAATATTTACACCTCAGTTTTCTCACCTATAAAAGAAGACTGAAGCCTCAGGTTTCAGATGCATTTAAAATTTTTGTAAACCAGAAGTGCCTGGGCTTTGCCTCCAATTCTATGTCATCCGAAGCAGTCACCATTTAAGCTGACATTTATTGAAGGCCTTAATGTAAAAAGCTGATGGGAAAAGAAACTACAACAAAAAACCACTGACAATTTTGATACTTAATACTCTGCTTTTGCAGTTTTATTTGGATAGACTTAGTTTTATTTGGATAGTACTTAAAGGGCAGCTACAAAGAGGATGGAGGCTCTTTTCACAAGGAGACACAGGGAGAATACAAAGGGCAATGGGTACAAGTCACACTGGGATAGGTTTTATCTTGACATAAGAAAGAAATTTTTTACAGTGAGAGCAATCATTCACTGGAACAACCTCCCTAGGAACGTGGTAGAGTCCCCATTGCCAGTGGTTTTCAAGACGCAACTAGACAGGGCACTCGATATTCCCATCTAGGCTCCCTTTCCCACAAAAGGTTAGACCAGATGATCTGCTGAGGTCCCTTCCAACCTCTGCTGTTCTATGATTCTACGAGACTACTGACTCTCACATCTAGTCCTAAACTTTCACCTAATATTGTTTTTATGATTATATAATTACTGCTTCCCCTCACGGCTGAACTTAAGTCAGATTACACTTAAACTAGTTTTACACCAGTGTAACTTTACTAGTCCTAATCATGACAAATCACTGATATATGAGGAGGGAGACCAGGCCTACCAGAGATTATTTTTTACTTATACCACGTGCTTTCACCTGTTGCATTTTCCCTTGAGACAAATTACAAACTCCTTCTATTGCGGAGGAATGGAGAAAGCAAATATGACATGCCCTTCACAAGGCTGCTGGAGCAAATAAGAATCCCTGAAACAAAGTACAGCAATTTTCGTGGGTTATACACAGTTTTAAAAGGTTACACACTTCTACCAGGACACAATGACATTTAAAATGGTTTATTAAGCCTTTTTTCCTGCATACATTCTGTATACTATATTCTGTGAAAGATAATCAATTGAACTATTTATTCAAAATGTAACATGGGAATGTATAGACAAGTTTCTATTACACTGAGGTCATACTGCGTGCAGTTTTAGGAGAAAGCTTACAAGATCACAGTATGTTTGTCCAGATAAAACTTATGCTGCCTGAAAGGTTTTCTTATGTTATCTAAAAGCACATGCATTGATTTCCTTAAAATTTACTTTATATATATTCCTTTACAATCATATCAGGATTCCAATTTAAAAAGACAAGTAGGACTGTTCTGCTCCAGTGAATGGGATGCCTGTACTCAGGGTAGCTATGGCAAAGTATATGCAAGTAATGGAGTAATTTCACTGGTTACATCATCATGAAAGAGCTGTCATTGTTGAGATGAGAAATGTTGTACTTCATAAAGTCTGGAACGGTGCTGGCAACACTTAATTATTTAAAGTCACTCTTCCACATTAATCTAAATATGAATAGATTATTATGCTTTCTGTAGAAAAAGCACCTCTATCCTCTAAAGTGCTTTGGAGAAATTCTGAGTCACAATACCTTCTTGCCCAGAGTCCCACAAGGCATCAGCACCAGAGATGGGAATAAAGTCCAGAATCCCAACCTGTAACCTTTCCTGCATTGACTGAGGATCATGCTTCCTCTCAAGGAGTCCTAACACATTATTCTACCGCTCTAAAATCACACTGAACTAAGAAAACAGGTAAGGAATACAAATAAATCATGGAAAGTAGGAATGAAAAAACTGAACAAAGGTCTTTTTATAATCCTTAGAACAAGAAGATACTCAGTAGTTTGATGTCAGCTGACTGAAGGACTCCTATGCTACTACTGCAGAATTAAGAAGGGTTTAAATATATAATCAAATTTAACAAGCTTTGTGCTATGTATCAGCACAAGCACGGTAAGCCATTTCATAAGCCCACTTAGCCCACAACAAATGAAAGACAACTTGGCTTAGCCTGTTTCCTTTTCCTCTGGGACTAAACTCTTACATTTTTAGTGCAGAAAGAGACAAGCTGGTTTTGAGACCCTGTTTGTAGCACAGTAATTTGCTAAATTGTGGTAGCTTGACTTTATGTCAAACTCCCAAACTCTGCTAAGAACATAAGGCTAATGGGATAAGGGGAAGTGAAAAAACATTTCCTTGCTAAATGGTTTTTTAACAGGCTTGAAAATGATAGTGACAACCGTATAAAAACCTTTTCCACTGTTTGACCAGACCATCATAATTTCCAGCCTTCTATAGCCTGGTACTTCTCCACCTTTTCTTGTCTCCACTTATAATTACCACTCCTAATTGCACCTGCCTTTTTAGTTTACTTGGCAATAGCTGTATAAAAACATTGGCAGCAAATGATTAGCAGACATTAAGACTGTTAATATAACTATGCTTTAGGTAGACATTCAGGGGATGGAATCTAAAATGACAGTAGTCTTCCTAGCCACAGAACTTCTGAAGTTGTAAGCAAACAACCTTTGTGCTTTAGGAGACTTGCCCTCTGGAGGAGGGACAGCAATGGCTTTCTATAATACTTCAGCCAGGAATTTTGGTTGGTGAGGCAGTTTGTAGCCAGGGCTTCTGACCACAATACCTTTTATAGTTGTAATGCAAATGGAAAATACCGTACTCTTCATTCTGATCGCTCTGAACTTCAGCAGAGATAAAGACATACAGCTAAACTCTATTTTGATGCTTTTTAAGCCCAATTCAGATTTTTAACCAACTTTGCTATCACTAGGACTTTAAGGATGTGCCCAGAGGCCTTGCTGAATTGGGGCTTTTGGCTTATCATCAAATTAAGGAAAAACAAGCTGTAATCCACTCATCTGACTCAGTCACAGCTGTAGTGTACAGTACTAATCTCCACATTTATTAAACACATGCTCCCTCTGGAGCTGGAGATGATACAGTAACAGCCAATTAATTCTGGTTTCTTTTTAAGTCATGAGGAAGCAAACACAAACGTGTCCCTGGTATAATTCACTGTTCACACCTACTATTGCAATTAAGAGGTACTAAGATAAACAACTGTTAAGTTCTCTCTAGCTTTTACAATCCATTCTCCCTCCCATTCTCTCTCCTGTTGTTTTCATCACTGTCGTGAGTACACTACTACTGAAATCTGACTCAGCAAAGGGCAATTTTTATGTAAAAATAAATGAGGTAAGTTGTACTGGGCATAGTATCCTCACAAAAGATGCTGAGACTACACATATGAAATCAGTAGGCCGATAATGAAGACAGTGAAACAAAGCAAATACTGTGAAAACAGGGTTCGCCCTGACTGTAATGGCAGCCTGGCCTCTCATTGGTATACAACTAATATTTCTCTGTGAATCATTAATCCTTTTTGTCCACAGGAAATAATAAGAATACTTCTAGATGGCAAGCAAACACGTCATTTGGGACACAAGGATGATATCAAGAGCCCCTACCATGAAGTTCAGTGTGGCTTTTAACCACAACTTGTGGTTAGGAGCATGGGCGTACAATACACCCCCAAAACACTGGGACAGGCACAGTGCATCTCTGGAAGCTGAGGAAATTCACACAGCAGCCAACAATTTTAAGGAGGGTGCCTCATACCAGAAGACACCTTTCCCCTGTCTGGTTAGTGCAAAAAGGGACACATTCCTTCCTCTGTTCAACCCCCAAGAGAATATCCAATGCCTTTTTTCAACTCTGAAACTACCACATCACTTGAATGTGCTGATAAGCTCAAAGCATGTGATCAGCACCAGCCTTGCTGATGGCCGAGGCAGGTGAGCTGGGCCTGCAGATTGGGCAATGCTTAGGCTTGGTACTGCTCCTTTGTCGTGGTTTAGCTTCAGCTGTCAACAAAGAACCATGAAGCTGCTCGCTCACACCCCCCCAGCCGTGGAATGGGGGAATGAATTGGAAGAAAAAAGGCAAAACTTGTGGGTTGAGATAATGGCAGTTTAACAGAACAGCGAAGAAAAGTGGAAAACAACAACAATACTGACAGAGGAATGTACAAAACACAACTGATGTACCACTGCTCACTGACCAGACCTAAGAAGCCCCAGCCGGCTTCCAAGCGACGACTTCCTGCCCTCTGCCCTAGCCAGCTCCCCAGCTATAGACTGGGCATAGCTCACATGGTATGGAATACCTGTGTGCTGGTGCCAGATCCTTGGGAAAATTAACCTTGTCCCTGCCGGAATGAGGACATCCCCCCATTCTGAACTCATCCCAGCTCCAATTAGATTCTAAGCACCTTGCAATGCTTCTCCCCTTTTCCCAATGCATTTGAAAACAGGAGGGAAAAGGTGGCAGCAAGTTGCATTAAAAACCTTGTGGTTGATTGTTTTATACTAGCTGAGCCCTTGAAGAGACTTTAGGTAATGTCAAGGACACTGAGATTGTGTGACTGCACATGTATTTTTCAGAGACAGAAAAGTAATCCCACTGCAATTAATGGATCTTATTATGCTCAAAGTCAACAAGCTTGCTACAGGGCTTTGGCAAGTCAGCGCCTTTGTGTTTGGATTGCAATGCTGGCTGTGTGGTGTGCCTTTGTCCACTTAAGCCTTGTTTACCAATAGAGGTATAGACACAATCTAGCCCTAGGCACAATTCTGGCTAAATATGTTGATGCATATTTTTGTGTTCCAACAGTTTCTGTAGTGGTGCTTACAAGCGAGACAGATGAAAGTGAGTAAACACAGATATTAAAAAAGCCATTTACTTTCTCACCATGCATGTTTACTATTTGCAGTTCAGTCACCTCTGACAACTAAAAGAGATCATTTAATCGCATTTCCTTCCTCCAGCATACCCACCCAATGTATTTCTGTGAGGGATCATGGCACTACAGTGTAATGTTTGCTGTTATTGTAAATTGGCACATTATTTTTGAAAAGCTACAAACCATTTGTTCGTAAAACACTTCACAATCACCATCGGTCTATTTGGTAGGTTGCTTGACTTTTTCAGATCTAAAATAATTTGAAGATGTTGCCTCAAATTAAACGTTTGTGTCTTATATGACATTTTCTTTGTAAACAAGTTAACACAGATATATTATTCCCATGCATATTTATTACGTGCATACTGCAGTCAACCTTCAAATCCACTCCCCCAGTCCTTCCGGCAAACTAGGAACCCTCTTCGCCATAAAAATTTACTCTTTTCCCTCAATAAATCTATTCTTTAGAAGAAACTTTTGCCTTTAGAGTCTCATTTTTCATTTATTTCATTAGTTTCCATCTCAGATAACTAAATTCTCTTTCATTACAGCTGGGAATTTTTATAATGTGCAAATTGAAATAATGATTGTATCGCAGTACTCTGCAAGTGGTTTTCATTAAGCCTCCAGCTACTATTCCTTGCTCTGTTGGATATCTTTGTGTCACTTTATGCTGGACAGAAATTTGAACAATTTATGTTGAAAAGAATGACTAAAAACCTATTAGGTAACACCCTTTAAAATGCACTGGTTGATGGAGCTTAATTATATGTTCTTATCATAATCAAAATACCTCAATTGCTTAAAACTTAATAATCATGCAAAAAAGTGGACCTGTGAATATATTCCAAAGATTCACATTTCTGAAAAACAAAATTACTACTTGTCTTTACCATTCTGTGTAAGCAGACACACAGTGCCCAAAATACATTTACATTTCTGAGAAGCTACACTACGTTTGCTTTCTTGTCAACAGAGTGACTAAACTCATACTCTCTGTTCAGTAGGATTTTCTAACTAATTTTAGTGACTTAAAATAGTTCAGAACCATTTGTGTGGCTTGTTGAAATTTACAGTGTGCTTACATTGTTGATCACCAGACTCATCTTGCTACTTCGTCATTCTGTATTGCCTATCTGTAAATGAGTTTGCTAGCCAGGGTCACCAGAAGTCTGAATGAACACACAAAGAGTCCACTTAATTGCAAAGATTTATAGCTATGCTGTTTTCTTTTCTCCCTTTCCACTCAAACTTGTCTTCCATGTCTGACATGTATAGAAAAGGGAGAGCTGCTTGTTCTAGTCAAAATCAGCAGCAGACAAGGATCACAGTTTCGCAGGGATTCCTTATTTCTACTGCTAGTGCATAGGCAACAGAGAAGCAGTTTTCTAATCCACCCTGGACAGGGTACTGAACCAAAGAAAAATGCTGTGTCAATAAAGTATCAGCCATCATCAGTCTGAAATGAAGCAATGAGTTACATGCCTGGCAAAAAAACATAACCCGTATTACTTCCAGAAGCAATAAGCTGTTCATTTTGATTTAAGATACCATGCTCTCTAAGGTGGAAGACAGGTGAACTATTATACAATAAATAGATGAGAAATTTTTAAGTCTTGGAAACTCAGAAGCAGAAAGCTGCCATTTGAAAATCTGCCTCTGCCTGCCCAAAGAGCCTGCTGTTTAAACCATGTATAATTTCTATGTCAAACTAAAGCCTTTTCCCCTGTCTTATTTATGGCTCTGCTACAAGTTTGGATAGCAGAGGAATCAATCAATTCCAACCAACCAGTGAAATTATTTTGGGAGCTCTGGGATAAAAAAATTCCCCCAAACAGTTTCTGCATTTATGATTTAACACAGTTATTGTAAAGAGCACAGTTTACACACTGAAAACTTACCAATGGAGCGATGAATGCAGGTATGCTGGTTATCACTCAGAAAAAAGCCATCTTTGCACTGACATTCATAGCTTCCCATAGTATTTACACAAATCTGCTGGCATCCTCCATTGTTATCCAGACACTCATCAACATCTAGAAGACAGAAGGAAAAAGAAATGCAAGGTAATGTACAGATTTAGAACATACATCTAGAAGAGCAAGGAATCCACAAAAACGCACACTGTAAATTAAGTTAATGAAAACTACCCAAACCCCATCAGTTAATCCAAATCAATCCATCTAATTCTTTTGCCTGCATCCCAGGTTTAAAGTTAACATAAAAAATCAGTGGGGAGGGGAGTCCAGCTAAGTCTCAATGCATTCTGGGCTGCAAATTGATTTCCAATGCACAATGAATGTTAACGTCCTAAAAAGGCTGTGACCCCATATGCCAAGTGTGGTGTTGCACTCTGTCATTCCCACTCCACTTGGAAAGACATACTTCAGGCCTACAGTAATTTCTAGCAGGGGTAGCAGGCAAACACAAAGGGCATTACTGGGTGAAAAGAGTCTTTATAGAGTTCTGGTCTTGAACAGAACAGCATGTTTCAATTACTGGAGTCATAACCCCCTACTTTGTCAGTTTGTTTAATGTTGTTTAATGAAAAGAAGGCTTCTTAAATCTAAATGTTCCATGTCTGTATTGTCATTTTAATAGGCAAATATATAAAACCACAAAGGCAGCATTAGCTACTGGCTGTTTTGAGGGTCCCTGCCTACCCCCATCACCTCTCTTCAGCATAAAAGTTTCTAAGTTGTTGCGTTTAACAGAGACGAACGTTTCAGCATTGGGAAACCACTGCCACTAAAAGATCTGACCCACATTCAACCTTGCAAGTCTCCTGTTTTGCTCATAAAAAGGTTTATCATATCCATTTTCTGTTTTTTCTTTGGATAAAAGCAACTTGCCACCTGAAAAATCCATGTTTTCCATTTTTATGGAGACTGCAACCAGTTAGTTATTTCAGAGTATTTGCCAACACGTCAGCAAATGAGTTGGTGTGTGTTTTGCTTTCATTTTATTTTTGGAGGGGGGGAAAAAAACCACAACAAAGCTAAATGATCCACAACATTCAAAATCTCAGAAGAGCTGGCACAGCTCTTTGAGTTTTTAATTAATTAATTCCCCCAGGACTGGCCACAATACACTAAGGTAAAACCAAGTTGCTTTTGCCACTACTTTTGCAGGCAAGGCCAGTGAGCTCGAAATGCTGGAGAAACTCAGCCAGTAACTAATGCAGGAACGCCGGCTAGTTCCAGCAGCTTGCTCGGCTAAACCTGCTGTTGCTGTTTGTGCTAGTATGCTGCCTGCGCTTCATGTGACAGAAATTGTACCTCTTTTGAGAAAAAAAGCTCTAGGGTAATTACAGCAGTACTCAGGGAAACCAGGCAGTCTCCTCCTGTGCTGCACTACAATGCAAGTATGTAGACAGTCCTCCTTTTTGTATTTACCAGGAAACGTTAAGCACTATTGCCTCAAATTTTCTGTATCAAAATCTTCCCCGCCCTCAGTTCCTACTCTCTTCCAGATTTGCACCTTTTCATAACCCAATCAGAGTAGTTTGGGAGGGAACAGGAAAAGAAGTGAAGATTTTCCTTGCCTACAGCTGTATAAGAAGATAAATAAGACAACTTTGTGGGACCCTTCCTCTGTGACTCAGCAGGCCTTGCTGCCCTATTAGTGCGAACTCAAACTCATTCCTTCAAAACAGCACACTGGAATCTAGATCCTCCTCTCTGGAAGATTAGTTGAACACTTACTGGAGGAAAAAGTCTCAGCTGGTACACGTACAAACCCCAAAATTTTGCTACAAAGTACATGGCCTTCCCAGTGTTCTGTTTATAGTATCACAAAGCAACTTGAACAACTGCCTTCCAGCTCTGATGAATAATCTGAAACAAATGCAATGATTTATAAACATTTTTTTCTGCTCCTGAGAGCAAATGCTGGTGATTTACCACTTCCGTAAAGAGACAGCTCAATTTACCACCAAGCCCAAAATCCATAGGCTGGAATAAAAGTTATTACAATTTAAACTCTTTAAAAAGTTTTACTATGAGGAATTTCTTCTAATTGTTTTCAATTACTTGCCTCAAAATTATTTTAACATGCATTTATGAAGAAAAGGAGTTGAAGAAAGGGAGCAGCTGGGATCTAGGACTACTGTATCTCTATCTCCATATTACATGCCTTACAATAAATCTTGGCCTGGTGGTGTAGGATTTTCTCTTCTCAGGCCTCAGTCCTACTCGGGTCAGGCTTTTTGGAGCACTCTGTATTACTGCAGTCTTAAAAGGCACTATTGCTTATTAGCCAGCATATCAAGCAATCTGTTGGTCATGGCTGCCTGGAAAATAGTTACTGAATTATTTACTTGGTAAACTTTCTTTCCAATAAAGTCACTTTATGATCAGCCTATTAGTAACCTAGTTTACAGAATGGGGTAAAAAAGTCTTCTGAAGTTAGAACTCCATTGACTCCAATGAGCTCAAGCTTTGGTAGATCTGGCAGAATAATTCCATCACGTATCTGAATTTTTTCAAAGCTCACAAATGAAATGGCTGCCAAAGGGGCTTTTGCTTTCATCGTTTGTGCAACCCTCATTCAACGCAGCTCAAGTTACCCAGCTGAACATGTAAACACCGGTAATGCAGCATATGCGAGATTGCATTTTGGACCAGATTTTCTAGAGATTAAGTTCCACATAAACATCCAAATAAGTAGCCAGGTTTTCAGTAAAGCTCTTCTGGCTCCAGTTTTGGAGGCTCTACATGTCAAACTGGGCTGCTGACTGCTTTGAAAAACTGAGGGTGGGTCCTCAGGAGCTTTAATTGTTGCCACTCTGTATGACAGTTTACACCTGCTGGAGACCTGCACCCCAGGGCCTAACGCTAAATATAGGAAGAAAGTCACTTGTGATGTAAAATCCCTTCACTCAAACATCTACTCTAAGCCCCAACTAAACCCATTTTAAAAACTTTTAAATGTATTGAGCACAAATACAAACCTCACTTTCTTTATTACTCTACTCTTTATAAAAAGGTGTTTTTTTTTTTTTTTTTTTTGAGCAACGTGACATGCCGTCTTTGGCAACCTTTTGCACAGAATCAGCTACTGGTCAGCTTATCCAGGACCAGACTTGTCTCCCGGAGGATGACAGCCTCAAGGCAGCAGGTGCGGGTCTCCCTTCCTTCAAACTGGTGTACTGAAATTCAAATCCATTTCCTAGGCTCGTTATCCAGCAAAAATTATTTCATCCAGCTTGGCCTCACCACCTGACAGTGTGCTGATTCCTAGAGTACATTATCCACTGCTTACAGGACAGCTGAGCCTCAAAATCCTACTGATGATCCCAGGGTGGAAGCTGGAGCAAGGTTTCAGCAAACCTACACAATCCAAACTCACAAAACGATGGAAAAAGGTTCTCACCTAAGCGGAGCTCCGATCGTTATCCCACATGGCTGCTCCAACCCTCGTCCTCAAAAAGGAGAAAAACTAGGAGCAAGTGAATATATGTCCTCAAGCTGTTCTCTGTAACACTCATCACAAAGAACTGTCCTGTGATTGTGTCTACCAAAGACAATCCCTGATGGAAGCATCTAGAAAGAACTCAGTTTCCACAGGCCTTAACTACTCCTTACCAGCACAAATAAATAGCTAAGATAACAACCAGCAAAAGAGCTAGAATTGCTTATACAGAGTTTAGATCAGAGTGACAAACGTATGTTTCCAGAGTAATGAGGGCCTGGACTTCAAATTGGCTAGTCATCATGACGGACAACAAGGAATAAAGGAAGAGCCAGCTCAGGGAGAGGCTGGGAAAGAAGAAGTATCTTTCATAAGAGAAGGAGAGATAATACATGCATATATACATAAAAACATATATAGATATATCTCTATATTACCAGCATTATGAAAATTAATGCATATCTGAATTTGCATAAGATCTCTAGCTTTTTGGCTCACTGTCTTCACATAACCAAACTTGTGTTCTGTATCTTGGTAAGATGAGATCCTCTAGAGAGCAGTACTGTGGAACAGTATCAAAGGGTAGGAAACATTACAGTTGATAAAGATGGATGTTTTATTTATTAAATAAACAAATGCTTTCGGTTTCTCATTTAATTTATCTGATGAACTTTTCAAACTAGCTCCACTGGTATTTCACCCTCATCTGGCTTAGAGCTTCCTGCAGTATTTTGCCTAAAGAAGCTATTCTGATTGAGCGTCCTGTTTGGACACCATTGAGGGAGAAAGGTCTGCTAAGGGTACCTGAAACCAAAACCACAAGCA
The DNA here is from genome assembly GCA_013397275.1 of Burhinus bistriatus. Taxonomy (NCBI): domain Eukaryota; kingdom Metazoa; phylum Chordata; class Aves; order Charadriiformes; family Burhinidae; genus Burhinus; species Burhinus bistriatus. The sequence continues at coordinate 434,699 of VYXH01008827.1, forward strand.
GGAAGATACAAAAGTGGAAACGCTACACAGAGTCAATGTCAAGAAGAGTATGTTCACTGTCCACTTCCTCCCATGATCTTCTCTTCCTTCCTTCCGACATTTTCCTTTCATGTCAGCATTTTCATAAGCACTTAAGCCCCTCAGAAATCTGAGTCTCATCTTCAAAGTCTCCAAAGCATTTGGGAGCCACAGTACAATTCACTTACTACAGCATTAAGATTCTTTGGAGACTTCTAAAAAGAGGACTTTGACTCATGATCCAGGGAGCTGATCCTGCTAGTTTTTCTCTAAGCTACTCTTTGAAACTTTTGGAAGATTTCTCTAAGACGCCTATTTTACCAGTGCAGAACACCATGACAGACATGAACTCCTGCTAGCAATACTGCAGACTTTCCTCTAATGCTAGCAACAGAACACCACTGAGGATACTTTGTATTTGTAAGAGAAATGATTAACAACCAGAAACTCAGAAAATATGAGCGCCTGCTTTTGAAATTTTAAAACCATTATATTCCGACTATTTCTAGTCAGAAAGTCTCATTAAAAAATCACATTCCTAGATTTACCATAGTCATAGTTAATCTTATACCAAAAGAACATCTAGCCCAGCATCCTCTCTGTGACACTGCCCTGTAGTTGATACTCAGGAGAAGACCGTAGAATTAGGACAGAACCATTGCTGGCACGCTCTCCCAGCTTTCAGCAATCACATACCTATTAACCTTCCTAAATCACTAGCTAGACCATTGTCACTGCTGGATTTTTCCTGTATGAATTTGTCTAATCTCTTTTGAACCCAACATGATGGGGCAATTACTTCTGCAATTTAATTGTTACATAGAAAAGACATCTTCTTTTGTTTTTTTCAAACATGCTGCTTCACAATCTGAATGAATGCCCCCTAATCCCATTATTGTGAGAAACAGTAAAAATTCATTCCCTACTTGCCTTTTCTGCGTCTTTCTTGATCTTACAGATCCCCCTCAGCCTCATACTGTCTACTTCATCTATTTTGAGCCCTGAAGCACAGCAATATGCAAATATGATAATTACAGACACAATTCGAATTACTTCAGTATATCATGTTTAAAACAAAAAGTGCTCATTTCTGGAAGTTAACCTTAATGACAGCAACATTTGGCACATATTCTTGTCACTTCTCTATTCCATTCCCTCCGATGCTCTGTTGGAGTGGGTGTCTTGGAAGATCTGATTTCATGATAGCTGTGGAAGCCCAAAGAGTAAATCTGGCATGTAGGAGTGAAGCAAGCGGTATCAGATCAGAGGTTGTAGGCAGGTGTTCCTGCTGGAATGGTCATACAAGTAGTGACAAGCTGTCAAGGTAGGGAGAGTGATACATTGCATCAGCTGAGGGGGCCATGAAAACAGGAATCACTGCTAACTGAAATAACTGCTAAACCATCTTTCTTATACCAACTTTATATGAGCATACAAAGGGAAATATTACAAGAAAGAGACACCACTACCTATGTACACAGCATTCATATCTCCAGGATATCTGAAATCAGACTTCACCAAGAATTTAAAACCCCGGCCCAAATTTTCTACTATTTGCACATAAGGCTAGAATTCTGCTTTTTGTCCTCTTCCATAAGAAACTGAAAAATGTGGTGAAGAAAAAGAAAAAGAACACCACTCCCTTGAATCCAGTACTTCACTCATTACCACAGTTACAGAAATCTTCACTACAGCCCTTGCTGAGAGCAGATCCGCTTGCAATGAAACAGATCCCACAGCAGTGAATGTTTACTGAAGTACACATTAAAAAAACAAAAAAGTGTGAAAAATTACCTTTCCCTGAAAAATAAAGCACATTTTACAGAACAGAACACAAGGATGCTCTTGGGTGATGAATACTAAAATCATTCTAAAATGATCAATGAACTGATCTCTAGAACCACTCTTTTCTTACGTACAAGGATACACCACCTAAAATGATGCCCATCTGCCCTGGGGAATCCCATCTCTTCACGGGCTGCAATCACCTGTCACCTCAATACCTACTGACTAGGCTTCTTGTTTGTCTGCACCATTATAGATGTCCACAACTTGAAAATAAATGCTTAAAATCTTTTTTCTATAGCTATTTTGTGACACACAGTGGAATTCCTTAAATTTCACACTACATAAACACAGCGTAAATTCAGCTGCAAGAGACTTCTTTGCGATGTATAGCATAGGAAATATTCACTTAACGCAAGAGCTTAACTCTGCTGCACGTGATGACGGCCCATTTGCTGAGCTGAAGTAAACAGCCCCACGGACATTGCGCAAATGTTGCATCGAGTTCAAGTCTCTTGACGTCACTTGTTTATTCCTTTCTTAAACAACTGGGCACCACTGTCTGTCCTTTTAAGACACCAAAACCCTTTTCGCAGCTTTTAGCATTTCCAAAATAAACATCCAAGCCCCTTAATGTGACATCTTAGTTGTAGCTTCTATCCTCTCACTTGGTAATCATGTCTATTTTTTAGACAGACGCATGCACATGGTGGCCTCCTGACAACAGTGCCTAAACACAACAAAGTTCCCAATCAAATATTTTTTTAATAAGTAAGTTAGCCATTCTTCTGATACAGGGTTTTAAAACAACTTTGTACGAATCTGATCCTGCATCTTTTCATCGACATTGCCACAGTCTAGGGAATGCTAGCAGCCTCCAGCTTGGCATGAGGCTCTTAGTGTGAGGCTTAGACAGTCCTGGCCCCACTAGCAATAAGTTTGCAGTTCCCACTGATGTCTACCTGCATGCAGGGCACTCCAAGTTGCGATGCTGGATTAACAATCCTCCATAAACTAGAAGGAGGGAAGTTAATTACAGATGCAAACAAGCAGCGGTCCTGCTCAGCTGGAGGAAAAATTTGGGACAAGTTGAGTAAATTATCCAGTCTGTTATCACAATGTCCCTTACATTGTCTTGCCCCTGGGCTTTCTCTGGAGCACCATTAACTGCTGCAGGCTCAACTCCACCAGTATTCTATATCCTTCTACCAACATAACTACTGCTTATACCTGCTTCCTTTTACATCTACTTCTAGACCCTTGCAGGATCAGAAAAATCTGGTTTGGGTTAATTCAAAACTGCTTGTTGTTTGTTTGATTTTTTCCTTACAAAAATGAAAAATATTTTGCTGTAGGTCAAAGCATATAACCTAACATGAAAAATGAAACAATATTTTCATTTCAATTTGGTAACATTTTCCAGGTCTATACAACATGAAGCATTTTGTTACAGAGCTCTGGTAAAAAAAGCCAAGGAAATGGCTAGATTCATGATTTTGTTATCTATCAGTAACACAGTTAGGGGATGCTCTAGATTTAGATGCGGGATTTTAAACTAAGCGTTGCAGCATCCAGTAGGCTATGAAGTAATTCTCACTCTCTATATTGATAATACTTAATGTCCACAAAAAGTGGAAGAAACGAGAGAGTTTGAAGCATAACCTTCAACGCACTGAAAAGAGAACTATATCAGGAGTTGAGAAGCACTGGCTTAGTCAGGCATATATCTGCGCATTAAATGTTTGGGGAACAGGAAAATGCTGAAAATGTTTTGGAAGTGCTGGAATTGCTCCTGCAAGTCATATCAAAACAATTAAATGTTCCTGAAAGTATCTCCATTGGTGAAAGGTGTTTTGTGGATGCAATCTCAGTTTCTGAATAGTTTCAGTAGGTACATTTTCAGTGTATGAATGCTTCATTGGGCACAAAATGTTGGGGCAAATGAGCATTTATGCCACTGGGAAACTAGCTCAGCATTTCCACTCTCCTAAACATAAGTAACACAAAAAGCAGTATTTAGAACAAATATTTTCTCTGATTTTTCTTGACAGAAATACTTGAAAAATATGCAAGATTTTACAGTAAAGATTAACTTTTTTTTTTATATGGAACGGCAATACTGGCTTACCACTCAACCTAGTTGTGCTGTGTTACACACTACAAGCTGGATTGGTCGGTCGGTTTGTTTTGACTACCTGGTTTTAAGAAAACAGCCTTAGAGAACAGTTGGACACCTGTCCACCAGCTAAGGAGCAGCCACCCATTAGCACATGTAAGCTGCAGTAAATTGTGTTAGCGCTACGCAACTCAACAGATGAACACCATCAGCCATATGCATCTCTTACAGAGATCAGCATTGCCTTGATCAGCAAGAGTCCTGGGAATTATCAATGAAAAGCAACAGTGGTCAAAAAACCTGACTTCAGGAACGTCATAACTATGTAAAAAAGGGATTAATTTAATAAGTTTGGAGCTGGTATGGTAGCGTAAAGCCAAAACAAATAAACAACTCCAAATAAATCAAAACAAACAGCCACCTTATCCCCACCTTCCCCATGAAATTCACCAGAGCTGTATATTCTTTTCACCAGCACCTGGGAACACATAAATAGATTTCTGTAACGGTTATACAACAGTGTGCATTTTTTCTTAAATCAAAGTACTTAAGAGTCGTGGCCTTCTGTTATCAGTGTTCAATATATGAAGTTAATGCATCTATTCTCTTTGCAGTTGCCTCAGACAGGTTAAATACCTATACAAGAGAGAAAACCTTGTGTGTCACGCACAAGTTGATCTACAAATGACAAGAGTCATGTAGAGCTTTCTATGGGCAACATATTCCACTAAAAGCCTTCTTACCTTTTACTCTAAGATATCTGATGTTGGTTGTACAGAATCTTAAGTCAGAGGGAAAAGTATTTACATGTTAAGGCAAATGGACTGACCGTCCATTGACAAATTCTGCAACTTGAAGTCCCTGAAGTCCCATTCAGACATGTAGCCTGTGTGAAATTACAAAGCGGACACTTACTTGTTGGAACCTTTTTATTTGGAGCTCAGTTTCCTAGAGTTCTTCTTTGAGTTCTGTTTTCAAATTCAAACACTGAAAGCAAAACTCAGTCCTTACCCAGGATATTCACGTCATTTCAGAGCACAAGAACGAGTTTTCAAATTCTTTCAATGTGGAGTCATTAACAAGCTGAGCCTGTGGTACCTTCAGAACCTAATCAGTGCTGACTTTACCATTAAAAGAAGTTCTTCCCATTATTTTTAAAGTGAGGAAAATCAAGTCTCTTAGACTTCCCTAAGCTGTACATACAGGGAGTTTCAGAGGTTTTTGTAAGTACTGAGTAACACTCAGTGGCATATAGCCAGTCTCAGGCCTGTTAAAGAAAGTGCTGCAGTTGCATAGGCAGCAGATATCATGATTCATATCTGGTGTGCACACAGAAGTTTTGATGCACTGGGACCAGGGTGCTTAGCATCTTACATAACCAAACCCAAAATGATTCGTAAGTCACATGACAGAAGTCTGGCTCCCTGTCCAAGTGCAGCTCCACGCCTGTCACTATAAATCACTAGTGGGATCCAAACCCCATTCTTCACTGTCATATTAGTAATTTTTATTGTGTCTCGTGACTAATTTCAGAAAAAATTTCTTAGTTATGTCTTCAAAATAAACAACAGAAATAATTAAATAAATTAAGTTTCTCTACTTTTTCAAAGGAAATCATTCAAGCTCCCCAGTAAAGTCTAAATATACCAATGTATATACTCATGATATTGAATTACAAAAACTATTTTTCAGAAGGTAATACTGAAAAATTGCTACTCTTTATTTGCTAATATGTATCTGAAAACTATGATGCTGGTACTTTAATATAACAGTATAAGTAATGAGTAGTGGAAAACTTTACAGCCTGTATTGGTCATGACAGAAATACACTAGGAATACTTGCAAAAAATTACTTCAGGGATTTTTTTTGTTGATTCAGATACATCAAAATATATCACCTCACTTTCAAGTTCCTTGTATACTTATAAACACATTACATTGGAGAAACTCTGTAGGAGAAAAAAACCTTGTCGAAAAATGTAGTTCTTTCCCATACAAGCTTATTTTGTCAAAAAGAATTATAAAAAATTTCACCTATTTTTTCTCTATTTAGTATGTTCTCTGATACAATAGCTAATACAAGAAAAAACTTAGCATGAAAAACTGTACAGTGTACCATACAATTAAAAAAAATATACCTTTTTCCCCATGAAGAACTACACAATTTTATATTCACAATTTTCAAAGTAAAGCCAACTTTCCAGTCTTCCAACAGAAATCTTGTCACTAACATACGACCCAGAGTACACAAAGCTAGATGCTCCCAGAACTCTGGATGCCAGACTCCTGCTGAGGAATGTCTGTAACACTGTTGTCTAAATTAATTCAGCAAATACATCTTTCCATTCTTTTAAACTCTTCAATTCTACTTCCATTCTGTTTTAACTGAAGTATAACCATTCTGCTGAAGAGGCTGTACTATAGCCTCTCATTGCTGAGCAATACTCATTGCTGTAGCAACTTTCTCTTCAGTTAAAATTTTGTTTTGTTAAGATGGAGTGGAAAAGCTTTGCCCTGACTCTTATTTCTGCTCCTGTCCTACAGCACAATACCATATGTCCACTCCAGTCTTACTCACTTAACAAAGTATATTTCAATTGTTTCCAAACATTTCTTTCCATAACCCATAAGGCCTCTTAATCATAAATTTTGCTTTAATCCTAAACCTTCCAAATTCTCTAAACAACCATTCTTGTGAAGTATGTCTAGTGACTTTTTAATTAATGTTTTCATTAATGAGTTGTTGTTATTATTTCTATGTTAGGTACATAAAGTCATATTAAAATATGCTACCATCAACCAGTCCACGTTCCCTCCTGCCCCTCTTTTATACAAAAGTACATCTTGTGCTCTGATACAATTCCAGTAAGGAATGTGTACACAGGGAATATTTTACTTGAGAAGGATCTGGATTGAACTCTGCAGAAGGTAATGGAAGCAGTAAAAATAATCCTCTGTCTTGGTCTTGTAGTTTGATTCAAACTTTTAAGTTGTCACATTGTATGCTGAAGGCAAAAGGATAACATCAAGATGCAGAAATTCATAGAAAGTATTAGACCCCAAAGCAGAGCACTACAGAAAGTCAAGACCCTGGAATCTACTTAACAAGGAAATCCACTACCAACTTTTCATCTGGTACTCATCCATACTGGAAGAGTTTTGTTTCATTTTCTAATACAGCAAGCAACTATGCAGCAGTTATTCTTTTGGATGGCTATTTCCTGACTGCATAAATCATACTGTTTATCATAAATCAACACTGTCAAGAACTGACTGCATTCTAAGCATAGGATAATGACAGTGACTGTATTTGAAACCAGAGACTAGATGACCGCTGCTCTTCACTTTGTCCAATGTCTTGTTGTAATGCATATGAATTCAGTGTTTTAGCTGGATCTATGTAATTTCTAGGATTGATGAAGACACCATTCCATGAGGGAAGGCTTGAATGTCATCCACATCTGACTGGTAAACACATACATTATAGGCTGCAATCCTGCACCCTGAGGCGAATACATGCTCTCTCTTGCTTTAAGCAAGTGCTAAACACAATGTGGCTCCCAAAGCTTGGCTAAATTTTAATATATTTTAGAGTTTTTCTCTTAAGGTATACATTAACATAGGCCACGCTAGCTTAGAAATGTGCTATTATGAGAAAGCTAAGATAAATTAACAAAACATACAAAACTAATACAAAGAAGATAAAGCAGTAAGGATTCAAAATAAGTAATGCAGAATAAAACTCTGGCTTTGCTGCACTAAGGCACAGCCATCTACAGCCATATTAGACCAGATACGAGTAGGATTTAACTTATACATATTAACTTCACACTCTAAGCTGATTATCCTTTACTTTCTTGAGTGTTCCATCTAGAGAAATCTTTACTGTGATTGATTACCTCCTCCAGGGAGCAAGTATTTAAAAAGAAAAGACTCAGACAAGACAACTTGCAGAAACAAGAGACTGAGATTGATGCTGCTGTCACATAGCTCCCAGTTTCTTAATTTATTATGACAGTCTGAGAATCTAACGTCATAGTTGACAGCGACCAAGATTTATTCTACACTTTTGATTATTCCCCCATACCTAACAAAAAACCTTGGGCCTATGCTGATTTATACTCTCACTTGTTTTGGTACTTCTCAGATCACATTGGCTTAAGAAAGCAAACATGGCAAATTAACATGTAAAGAAAGTTATATCTCATTTGAACTCAGAAGATTAATGTGGCGTGACCAAACATTAGAGTACTTTTGAAGGGGGAAACTTTCAGATACAGAAACAGAAAAAGCAGGATAAGAAAAGCAGTGTATTCAGATCCTAGCTTCAGAAAGGGCTGGATATTGGAGGCCTTTCCATCAACCACAATGAGAATTCCGTATTTTTATTGGATTTCCAGAGTGAACATGGATGTATTTTCAAAACCAGTTTCCAGTTTTGGGCTCCAAACTTCTGATAGCAACGATCCTATTTTCACAGGTGTTGATTAACTGAAGTTCATGGGACTGCATCCATGAAAAAACAGGGAGCAGTTCATCTGAGTTACAGGAAATATATACTTTAGGATGAGGGCGTTCACGCACACAAAATACCTATTTGTCTCTAGTGGCTCCAAGGTGAGTACAGATAGATGGCTTATATGCAGACATTTACATTCCAGCGGCTGAAGCACTGCCTACACCATTTAAAGTAAGTAATTCTTAATTTGAGGGCTTCATAAGCTTTACAGAAATGTAGGGCTTGACTTCTTGGTTGTTAAATGTTTTTCAAAATTGTATGCAAATACAACAATAACGATTCTCATCCACCCATCATGGAACCTGCCAGGAGGAGAGGAGGCTGCAATGGGTCAGAGTCTGGAAATTTCTACAGTTACCAGGTGCCGTAAAACTAAATCTGAGGTTTAGAAGAGGAAAATCATCAGAACTAACATATTATAATCCCATCGCAAAAGAGAGATTTAACTTATTCCTATGCTCGTCTGCTACCACTTGCACCATGAAGGCTCTGAGAAGATGTGGGCAACCAAGTAACAAAAGTAAACACATATGCACAGAAGTTGTATATAAACATCTAATACAGAGTTGACTATAGAACATTTACTTATCATCCTAGCTATTCATATTTGCTCAGCACCTAGTCATCAGTTAGTGGAAGGCATTGCAGAACAGTAGTACGTGTTATAAAACCTGATGCATGCCACTGTACCACAAAGACTGGATACTTTAAATTGCTGTGATAAATCCCAGCTGTTATAATTCATCTAATGTACAGACCAAGCAAGACTGATAAAACATCTGAAACAGTAATACAGTAAAAATTAGTTCACTGAAGAAACATATCAGAAAGTAACTTTGTCATTTAGGCTTGCATCTGAAAAACAAAGAACTTTAAAAACTGCACTCAAGTTTTTCTTCCTGAAAGAATGCATTCATCACTAAAATTCAGTTAGTTGTGCAATTTGCAGTGTGGATTTTCGTGTATGCACCCACTGCAGCTTGTCTGGGAGAGGTTCAGTAGCTTAATACCTCTGGGCCCCCATTTGCAGGGGTCCTGTAATCCCAAGGTTCTTACTATGCTCCAAGGACCCAATCACTGCCACTCATCGCTTGCAGAAATACAGAACACATAAAGGTTTAAAACATACAGATACATCTATTGTTAAAACTTGCATTTCAACACTTTTCATCCTGTCTGTAAATACGTATTATATAGGGCCCCATCTTGTGCCTGGGCCCCTCACATTTAGAACAAACCCCCGCTACTCAACCACTGAGCCCTGATTTGGGAGTCTGGCCTCCTTCTCTTAAGACATAAAACAACTGCCAAGTCCTGAAGTTCTGCTCAAGCAAAACTCTCACTGGAGTCACTGGAAATGAGTAAGAGCTTCAAGATTTAGATTAATAACTTTGTCTACAAAAATACCATAACTTTACATGTGTTTTAATAAAAATGAAGAGTTATGAAAAGAAGGCTATTGGGTTTATTCAACCCCCCTCCATCTGCCAAGGAGCTTAAGATTAGCAACCACAAAAATCTGGAAGAGAGTTTATGAATGATAATATTATTAGAGGCCCTGCTGATGTGCTAGAGGAGGACAATACTTAACTGTCGTCTCACCTAATAGTCTCCTGGAATTAGGGAAGAAGGGCAAGGAAAACTGGAAGATAGTCAAGAAAATGGACCATTTTTCAGCTGCTTTTTAAAATACTTGTTTTTTTGAAACTAAAACCAACTTTCCAAAAGCTGTTTAGTTTTATATTAAAAACGTTCACATTAAAAAAAAAATATCTATTTGAACTGTTGGGAAACATAAAGAAAAATAAACATCAGTAATAGAAGCATTCATTTGGAGTTCAAGTAAGCAACACATTGTGCACAGCTGTCTGGAGAAGAAGAAAAATAAAGCTGAATTAAAAGGAAGACATTGGTCTCTTTAATCATACCAGTGATTATGCAATCCTAAATGAGTTATGTACCCTTCTTGACATTTTACATATGGGAGCTTTACAAATGATTTCTCATATACTTACAACTCTCCTCCCACTTCATGTTCACAGGCAAATTAGGCCATAATCCCCCATTCCAGTGCATACATTCAGACAAACAGAAGGGTAGGAATAGGTAGATTTTGGGTTCTAACTGTTTTGGGTTTGTTTGAAAGAAAAACATAGAGCACTGGAACGTTCATTGAAAGAGGATGAATGATACGATGTTATATACATACACACGTATACATAATAATGTTGGGTTTGTCACCTGAGTCAGATTGTAGATTACTACTACCCAGTCAGGAATTCAGCCTACATGCCTGTGTTGAAACCTCTCCTGTCTTAAAATTAGCTAACACATTTTAAAGGAACACTGCAAGACAGGAACTTGGGTTTAGATCCTAACTTCAGACCTTAGAAGAAAAGAAATTGTGTGATTTCAAAGATTAACCTAATTTTTATACTGATTTGGAATCCCAAGGCCCGTTTTTTAACGGGCAAATGTTACTTTGAGGCCTGTGACAATCTGCTCCTGGTTTATCAGACGTTTCTCCTTTAGCTGCAGGCTCCCAAATGCCTTGCTACGATTCTTGCTCTGCTCCACCTATCAGAGGTGGCAGACTAGTACCACTCCTGGAGCAGGTTCAGTTGCTCCAGAGAAAGTGCCACCTCTCCTTTCCCACAGGGGCTTCCACGTGACTTAATCACTTTGTCAAGAAATGCAAAATAGCATCTGAGAACAGTCAAATAAAACAGCAATGTCCATTTTTCAAGCTGGAAAATCAGGCCTTCTGCCCAAAGCACACCTTCAAGATGGTGGACACAATCAGGACTTTGCTATTCAGTTCTTTGCTACTGAATTCACAGCTGATACTGTGCTTGTGTTCTTCTCTACCCTACTCAACATTCAGCTCTTGCAGCAAGCTCCATGGAATCTATACTGCATACTAGTAATTGCATTTCTGGCTTGATTTATGATCAGAAGTTCACTCTGCTTCCCAGGACTGTACTCAATCAGACACAGGATTGACTGCTGAAGAACCATAAACTATACTGGATCATCAAAACCTACTTCTATAGTTATTTTCAGGAGGTCTGACATACAAGAGAATTAATGGAGGCATATCATAGATGTCCAAATTTAGTAATTGTTATTTTTCTGTAGGAGAAACCAAAGTTACACAGAATATTCTAAATAAGAGTGTGTAAGCAGGGATTCAGAAGGGTATGGATTCTATTCTTGGCTATCCTGCAGACATCCTGTGTGAAGACCGAGAAGTAACTTAATCTGTTTGCCCTAGTTCCTCATGTATAAAACAATGAAAATTATACTTCTTTTCCTTACAGGATTTTCTGGGGACAAATCTATTAGTATTTACAAGGTGTTCATATATGTTCCTATATCACAGCAATTAATACCACAGAAGAACCTATAAATAAAATAAATACATCTCTGAATACATTATGATACTTTTTTGTCCATGCTCCTTTGTATCTTTTTGATGGTTTCTAAGAAGAGTTTACAACCTTCTTGAGCACACTTACTAATTAGAGAAATTATAAAGAGCAGAGGACTTCAGGAAAGCTATGCTACTCTGTAGAAGAACGAAGAGTTAAGATGAGTGCAACCTGGAAGCAAGAAGTGTTTTTTGCAAAAAAGCAATGCTTACTCCTTATTGAAAAGAGACTATCACAAATCAGAGCTAAGGAGAAAATAATAAAAAATAAAGCCTACACAAACCAGAGAGAGATGAGTAGTACTTCATAGCTATTCATATTTATATCTGAATTGATAAGCAAAAGAAAATCACTCCACACAATTCCATTCTTTAACCTGAAATATTTTTCACACCTTGATTTGGTTTGACAAACAGAAACAATGAGTTGTGTTGATTTTTTAGGAAGAATTCCCTAACTATATGTACACAAAAGTCTGCCTACAGGAAAAAAGGATAGAAGAGCAGAAAGTGGAGGAGGTATTAACTGGTTTTCTCAAGTAAGAACCAATGACAGTCAGCTTTTGTTGCTGCATATTTTTCTTGCAGTTTTTATTCCCCATTTTTTCACATTCTGATCAGAGACAGGTGAATTCCAGAAGGCTTGGAACAGCTGGAGTATCAGCTGATATGTGAGCTCATTGGCAAGGAAATTTTGCGAAGCAAGGCTCTCCACTTTCTGATCCAAATAGTTATGGCACTCTCTTCCACCTTCTATTTGCAGATGCTGAATAAATTTGTAAGACTTAGTCAGAAATACCAGCAAGAACTGCTTTCAGCAAGGTTTCTAGCAAGTTTTTCCTGGATAAATCCCAAGGTTTAGTAATCCATGATAGGCTTCAGAACTCTCTTTGGTGATGCTTCAGACCAACACAACATATAATACTCTCCCAGGAAGCCTACATTTTTACACAGGAGGAGAGAGATTAATGTAAGATAATGGTACTCCACATAAGTGTCCTTCAGAAGAAAGGCAAAATAATTCAACTCTCTTTCTGAACTTCCCAAGCGGAGAAACCAAATACTATTACACTACCTCGTTCACTTCTGCGGGAATACAAAAACAAAACAGTAAAAATCTAATTCTTTGCAGCAGCCTTTTTTGGATTTGATTACTATTGCATCTTCTTTTTCACCTTCTCTTCCCTAGAAGAAAACTATACTTTTTCTTCCATTCTTCTGGCATTAGCCATGTTAGATTTCATGATCCTTATGGGTCCCTTTTAACTCAAGATATTCTATGATTCTGTGTTTTTTAAGATCACTCATTATTCTCACTGCTCTCTTTTGGCTTCATCCAAGTGCAAAGCCCTAAACTGAACAGTCCTCCGCCAGCTGAAGCCTTGCTGCTGATGAAGGAGCAGAGGGTTTCTTTCCATGTAACAATTCCTATCCCAATACCTTGAAAGTAAACTAAAAAAAAAACCAGGAAACTCTCTTTTACCCTCCTGGGTACATTCTGGAGTCACCATAGTGGCAGCTATGCCAAGCTCCCCTGAAATTCTCAATGAAAAGGAAGACAAATTCTCAAACCTTCTCTATGGTATCCCCATACATCATGTATCTTACTTTATACAATACCCAGGCTTACAACACCAGGCTCAACGTACCACCTCTGCCATCTGTCTTACTGAAAGCCTCCTAGAGGACACCAAGACAGAGTACAAAGATGCCCAACTGCCAAAGAGGCCTCCAATCAATAATGCACTTCAACATATGCAAAAGTCCAGTCATCTTACTTAATATTAAACCAAGAAAGTAAAAAAACCTAGGCAAATGAGGAACACCTTTAAGTGTCATGCTGAATCAGAGCAGGGAGTATATTTTGAATAACCAGTTTTAAAAGCGTAAGTCTTATCCATTGGTACTCTGTGGCACAGATTCATAGATTTTACCAGATTATCTGAGAACAGGCTGATTTACTACAAATGAGATGGGTTTTGCACTAATGACAGTGTTTGGCACTAACAGGAAGGATGATCAGTTATGCCATAATCTCTCCTAAAGGCAAGAGAACGAAAATTGATAGCATGCTTCAACGTGTGAAAGTCACAAAGAAGGAAAAATCAATTTATCAGTAAGATCATGGAGAAAAAGTGATGAAACAGGAAAGAACATCTGGACCAGTGAGCTAACTGCTTATATAAAAAAAAAGTCAGACTGGTATTTCATATATGAGAAGGGAAACCATATTTCATGACTGGTTTCAAATGAAGGATAAAGAAAACCTATTGCATGAGACCAAATATTAGTCTTGCATCCACTGAGCAGAATTTAGAGCAATTTTGAGAAAGAACTACTGCTATTTCAAGTGATTACAGTGCTAAAATAAATTATTTTTAGCCAGACACAGATCTCATCATAGTTTGAATTCCCTGTGGTGTCATTTCATATTATATTTGAGAAATTCCTTGATAAAAATGTCAAATAGAAGGCAAGGCGAGTTCCCCTGAGGACAGTTTTGGACATTTTCCAGTACAAATTTTAGCCTTGAATTCTTAACCAAACACCTCCTCCCAACAAATAAATAAATAAGAAATTTCACTTGATTAGAAAGACAGAGAGAAATGTTGAAACAAGAACTCAGGAAAAAACACTTAACCTGTCAACTGCATCTGTTCTAATTAGTTGTGAATACTCCAAGTTTGTTATTTACAAAGAAGATTGTAATCATCTTTTTATACTGATGTTACTAGAAAGACATTCAGTGAAGGTTTAAAAAGGAACGTAAACCCTGACAAGAACAGATGGCTTAAGATTTTACGTAGACTTCAGTCAAGCAAGAGATGCAGAAATCCTGGTATAACAGTGTTGTCCATTACAACCTGTTTCCTAGAGGTTCCTAGATGGCCTACGGACTACGATTAAACATAGGGATTCCATCCCTACGATTAAACATAGGGGTTCCATCCCTAGGCCTGCTATTTAAAATCACCAGACAAAGATTTCTGGTGATGTGTGCATGACAAAATGCAGCCCAAGTCACTGGGAGAGCAATTCAGCTGTCTAAACATTGGAGTCAGATGCTATTTTAGATTCCTTATATTATCCCATCTAGCCTCCATCTCATGCTCCAGATCTACTCCTGTAGATCTCACATTGCATCTGCCAGCTCCAGGCTCACTGGCACGAGGCTCCTATGTTTAGGCAGTTGAATTGCCCTCTAAGAGTTCTTGCTGCCTGGCTCTCCATGTGCAGACAAAATGGACCCCAACAGTAATGCCTGGAAGGCCAAAGGATGAGGGAGAAGTATGAATAGTGTGGTCTGATGTCGGGTCACTCCTAGGAAATCTTCTGTCCAAGTACATACACATCCATGGTGCTGTATGATAAGATGGTTCAGGCAGGGTTTTCAAAATCAACCTACTGTGAGTTTTATAAGGTCATCTACAAATTCTATGGAAATGACGTAATTCTATATGAGAGCCACTACAGCCCTACTTAATGTGTATACAGACTTAATTTCAGCACGTTGATCAAACATTACATGCCTTTTCTAAGAGGAACATAAACTTGATAGATAGAATATATGATACGGTACTTAACCAGCAATCTTCATTTTGACAGTTCTGTAAAATTCTAGGGGGAGGGGGTGGAAATCAGTAAAAGAATGTATTGGAAGGTGAAACACACTGTCACTAATCTTATGAAGAGTTGTCTCCTTATAATCCAAGAAAACTAAGTGGTTTCTCAAAAAGCGAGAACAGGTGGAAACCAGTGGACTCATCAAAACTTTAATTCCCTTCAATGCCTAATTTCCTCATGGGGGGAAAAAAAAAATCTTTAGATGAAATTAACCTAGTTTTACATTCTGGGAAAATTTTCCCCAAAGTTATAGAAATCCTAATTTAAACATGTGCAAACACAAGGTTTGTTTTTGATTTGAGACCTCACTGCATCCTCTTAAACACAGCCAACTGCATTTACACATTTCTGGTAGTGTAACTGAAGGGAAATACAACTACTCCAGAAGGGAAAAGACTAGAACGTCCCCCTTTTGTGCTAATGGCCAAAACCAGGCTATCCCAGCAGTCAGTATAACTGATAATGCCAGCAGCCACCTAGGGACCGAATGATGACAGAAAAATGAAGTTCTCTCTTTTCTTGTTACAGTGTCTCAAACCAGAGTTAATGCACAACGGGCAGTCATAACAAGATTTGCATGGCCGCTGTCAGGATTAAAAACTTCAGTCTGAGACCTTATAACCAGACACTTTCACCTTCAGTAAACTCACCCAAATTTTAAAGAAGGGAGAAAGAGGAATGTGCCTTGATTCCCTTTTCAGTGCCTCTAAGTAAAAGTAGTTAGTTTACTGAGAAATATCAAAGACTATTCATTAGTTGCAAATATTCAATCTTCATCTGAGGAACGGAAACTTCCCCAGTCCATGGTATCAAAATTAGAAAGGAAACTGTGACCTCTTCTAGTGTCCTAAAGTTGCAGAGCCCTTTGTTATTATCCCCGCTCATCTGTTCACTGAACCTCTTTTAGAAACAACATGGTTCCTAACATTTCTGTGGTAATGCAAAAAGTCAGCTCAGAGTAGACCATGAATATGGGCAGACACCAATTCTAAAAAACCTGAAAGATTTCTTGGCAAGCTTTGGATCAATACTTTCAACTGTAGCTACCTGTTAAGCACAATGGTCTATATTACTGTAGGCCTTTTTTTTTTCCCCACCTAAAAAATCAGGTGGCTGAATAGAAATTAATGAAAAGAAAATTAGAAATTTGGCTATCTCTGTAGATCCAGCCTGTATGTTTCATGACCACAGAGCAACAGCACAGGCAGCAGGGGTCCAAAAAAATCTCACCGATCTCTTGAAGAGTTCATTCTTTATCAGGTCATTCCTTTTGCTGTTAATAATTGCTAACCTACTTTTCCCTACTCCTATGGGAATCATTTGGAAACAAAGCTGGAAATAGCAAGCTGTTTGAAACAACATGCATGCACAGTTATTTGAATTCCAAATAGTTGAACTATTTGGTTATGTTTGTGTCCTGTTTTATTAAGAGATATTTATGAACATTAGTATAAATAGAATTTTTCTTTCTTTTTATAATGAATGGCTGGCTGTTCTTTGTATAAGAAATACCTCTTGTACAATTAATCATTTGACCACCTCAGGTTGAGGCAAATAAAATCTATTTAGTCATATAACAAATGAAATTTGGAAGTTTAGGTCAAAAGCCTGTCAATCGTCAGAATGTATAATCCATCTGAACAAATATTACTCAGTTTGAAAATGAACCCAGTAGGAAATAAGTCTACTGAAAAGCTAACCAAATCCTTGCTCAGAAATTTGAGTTGTTCCATAGCTTCAGTGAGTGCAGACTGGTGTTACTGGACTTTATTATTTCTGGTTCACTACCTGATTGCTTGACTTTTGTTGCAAAGAATCTCAGTTTTTACCAGAGTAAAGGTGCTGTGTCATACAGAAAAAATACCTATTTTCTGCACTGTTTTAGAAACATCACCTTGAAATGAATTTGGGACTGTACCGAACACTGGTCATTGCATTTATATTGGGAATATTGAGAAAGATAGTCCTTAGGCACTAGGATTTAGCTAAAATTACTACCAGGAAAGCAGGTATAGGACACTGGATATACCAGTCAAAGTTAATTTCCAGGCAATTGGTGTGAAGAAATTTTGAAACAAAACATACACTTTTTTAGCTTATAGGATAAACCCAACGTATCTAAATTAGAGCAATAGATATGTATCAAAAAACCCAGATCCCCAAATCCTCAGACTGCTGAAGCAATTAAGATCCTGCTCTGAACATAGTTTTGTCCAGTTGGTGGACTGTGTCCCTCCCCTTTGTAAACAGCTATTACTGATAACTGTTTCTTCTGCCCTGTTTTATTGTCCAAGTATTCCTTCATCACTCTTGCACATTTAACATTCTGTAATTTATGTTCATACAGCATATCCTAGAACTATGTTACCCTTAAAGGGAAAAAAGGAGAGGGGGAACTTTAAAGATATGACTGGAATTACAGAAGTTGGAAGAAACAAAATATATTTAAGTGGATGGGACAGATCACTTTTCTTAAAAAAAGAAGCCCAAACATCCAGCATAGGCTTTGGAGGTCAGGGGTTTATTTTAGCAATGTTAAAGATGGGCAAATTGATTTGAGTACGTTAGGATTAAGAGTGCCAGTTTTAAGGGCCTGGTCTAAACCACACTGGAACCAACGGACAGGTTTGAACTTACTCAGTGTGATCTGCATCAAGTCTTTACTGAAAACATACCAGATGACAAAATGCAGCAAGCAGATCAGGCCTTCTTACCACATCCATGAACTTAAACTTTCTTGCCAGCATTCACTACTTACCAAGACAGTTGTGGCCATCATGGGCTAACATGAAGCCGTCATAGCATGTACACCGGTAGTTGCCTGGAATGTTGATACACTCATGGACGCAACCCCCATTGTAGAAGTCATTTTCACACTCGTCAATATCTAAAACACAAGAGGAGGAAAAACAAGCTTTAGTAAAAAAAGAATAAGAAGAATGCAGAAATATGTCTCCAACTGAGCATGGTCTTTGAATATATGCATGTTCCTAATCTTTCTATATACTCATGTTGCATATTTCATCCAACAGATAGCTCAGGGAATTACTGGCTGAATATATCATGGTCATATATGACTGAAAAGCAGCAAGCCAATGTATAGAACACTCTTTTCCAAAATAATTGTAGTATCATCACAGTAAAAAATTATATGTTGTCAAAAATTAAAAAGAAACACCCGATTTTGATACTTTTTTTTATATTTAAAATGTAGTTTTTGGGTTTTGTCTTTAAAACATTCAAGCAGTAAGTTAAAACTTTGACTCCGTAGTAACAACAACTATCTGAAACATGCTATTAATATGGTGTAAGACAAGAGAAAAGTATGCCTTGCTTTTAACAAAAAATTGTCTTCTCAGAACAAGGGAGATCTGGTATATGCCTGACAATACATAACGCTTTAGTTCTGTACAATAAACCCTGAAAAACACCATTTTTGAAAAAGCTGTCACAGTCCACTGAGCTCTATGAAGTTACTATTGGCCAGAAAGCCAACCGCATCCTGGGCTGCATCAAAAGAAGTGTGACCAGCAGGTCAAGGGAGGTGATCCTGCCCCTCTACTCTGCTCTCGTGAGACCCCACCTGGAATACTGTGTCCAGCTCTGGAGCCCCCAACATAAGAAGGACATGGACCTGTTGGAGCGGCTCCAGAGGAGGGCCACAAAGATGGTCAGAGGGGTGGAGAACCTCTCCTTTGAGGACAGGCTGAGAGAGTTGGGGTTGTTCAGCCTAGAGAAGAGAAGGCTCCGGGGAGACCTCATAGCAGCCTTCCAGTATCTGAAGGGTGCCTAGAAGAAAGCTGGAGAGGGACTTTTTAGCAGGGCAGGCAGTGATACAACGAGGGCTAATGGCTTCAAACTGGAAGAGGGTAGATTTAGATTAGATCTCAGGAAGAAATTTTTCACTCTGAGGGTGGTGAGGCACTGGAACAGGTTGCACAGGGAAGCTGTGGAGGCCCCATCCCTGGAAGCGTTCAAGGCCAGGTTGGATGGGGCTTTGAGCAACCAGGTCGAGTAGGAGGTGTCCTTGCCCATGGCAGGGGGGTTGGAACTAGATGATCTTTAAGGTCCCTTCCAACCTAAACCGTTCTATGAGTCTATGAACTTGGTACAGTTTTGTCTGTCTCTTCCCCTTCCACCACAAAATAAGTCCTATTATCATTTTCTATACTAATTCACATATGGCAACAACAAAAAGTCCAACATTTTATTCTTGGAAGGTATGTTAGAATTATTTTTCATTATTTTTTTTGTATACTGGCCTGTATCTGAAAGAGTACCATGAATGATAAGAGAGATGCATCCTGCTTCAACTACAATCAATCCTGTTATGATCTTCCCTCCCTCATACAAAAATCACTTCTTCATTCATTCTAGAAAGTGTAAACTTTCTTCTTTTTACAGATTGTATCTTTTCTTACACGTGGAACATCAGCATCACAGTCACTGCTGTGAATCATTCAGTGGTGCACATCAACCAAGTAAAAATACACAAATAATTATCGAAAGCCCCATAGCTTGGTAACTATCAATCAGCTCTAGATCTGTGGTGCACTAGACCAAAAATGCCAGCTACTATGCCTAAGTTACACAGTGCATGACAAACAGATAAAGTAATCTTTTTAGAAAATCACCTGTTAGTACATCAGACCTATCCTGGTTGTACATTTCAAATGTGCCTTCCATTGCAGAGGTGGTTGAAACATTTCTGGTTTAGGTTCACATTCACACATTTTTATTTTTTTTTTTTTTTTTTTTTTTTTTTTTTTTTTTTTTTTTTTTTTTTTTTTTTTTTTTTTTTTTATAAACATTCAAAAGTACCCCAGGAAAAGCTTTGCTACTGGTTTCCTACCCAGCTGCAATCCCAAGACAGCAAGGTAGTTTGGAAAAACCAGATTCTTCTGAAAATCCAGTTCAGACTCAGTCACTCAATGCTTTCAGCATTTCATGCCCTTGGACTGAGTCTGGCTAGGTTTGTCCTTCCTTGCACAACCCTCAGAAGTTTGATCTGTCAGAGCAAGGACAAGCTCCTCCCAAGTTTTTTTGCAAGCCTTCCCCCTCAGGTCTGCCTGTCCCAGAAACCTGCCCTAACCCTGAATAGCCAAGGTCTCCATTCACTTCCCTCCAACAGCTCTGAAGCCCTCCTTCTACAATCTCCTCAGCAGCCTGAAACAGAAATTATGAATTTGGCTTTATCTGCAAAACCAGTTAGCTTTTTCGTAACTCAGCATTCAGCACTACAAAAAGGCTGGAAATAAGCTGGAGAAAGGATCTTCCTAACAAAAATAGGACCTGCTACTTAACGGTAAACTTCCTAGTCTTTCAACCACTGCTCTGTTTCAGAAAGTTCACATCTTTTACTAATGATTTCCATCCATTAGTTGTACAAGTGCTGAGTCAGTACAGCCATGGATGTGCTCTACCTTCGGGAGTCCAGTATGACAACAAAAAGATACTTCCATGATTTTTTTCTGAACAATAACCAGCAAGTCAATTACTGCATATTGGGCTCATTAAGAACACACCTGCAGCACGGCAATGCAAAGTCCCTGAGAAGCTGCCCTCCTTTATTTACAGCCCAGTGTGCCTGGGTGCACCTTGCCACAGTGTTCCACCAAGGTTTCCACTTAGCAGGTATTAGCAGCTTCCATAACCATTCATGAGTATTTCCAGAAACTTCCTATCATTCTCAGGTTACCGGGACAAAACCAGAGCTCTACAGTAATGCCACCTTTTAACAGGGAAAAGTCAATGATCAAAAAGCACATAACATGATTCTGATGTCAGGCATACTGGGCATTCCTTCAGAACACTGGGGAAAAATGGTATTTTCATTTTAAGATTTGTTCTTAACTTTTATCCAGCACTGAGTTTCTTCATAAGAGGGAATTCAGAAGAAAGTGTTATCAGTTGTTATGTTACTCAGCATCAGGCTGCCAAGGGCTGATCAATTAATTCCCTTTTTTCAAACAATGAATCAAATAGGACTATTTGTTTAAACAAATGATGGGAGAGCCTTCAAAAGGCACAAAAATCAAAGAAATGTGAAGCCTTTTGACTACCTATCCTTTATATAACACTTATTTCTAAAAAGCTGTACTGTGATTAGCAGCACAAGGTGCTGATGTAATAATACCTAAGTTCCAGGAAGGGTAATCTAACAAGATACATAAACCAGAAAAATAACAAAAGGAACAGATTCTTTTAATCTCCTTCCCTCAAGGAGATCCAGTTACATTAAATTTTGCAAAACGATTAGATTACTTCTCCCTTTTGTACCCCAAGAGCTGAACATACCTAGGAGTGGAGCCAAACAGTCTACCTATTTGTGAGAGCCATGCTGAGTTTCCGATTTAAGAGACTTCACCTGGCAGGCTGACTGGAATTTCTATCTTCAATATTGCTAGTAAAACACCAAGGGGATAAGACTGGTGAATTTAACACTTTTTAAAAACAAAAACAAACAAACCAACCCCACCAAAAGCATGCACAAAGCCTGCAAAGTCCAAATGTTGAACTTCTTTCAAGCTCCAGCTGCATCACGAGAAAAGCATACAACATGCCTGCAAACAATGCGAACACCATCCCATCTTCTCATATACCTGGAGGAGGACTTTAAAGAATGCCTCAGTGAAAGTGCTGAACAGCTATAACTTAAGGGCAGAATATTACATCTGTCATGGCAGGATATGAATTCCTTAGTAAGCTTAACAGAGCAATAGAAGTAATAGTATATGCAAACACATAAAAACTGCAGGCTTGCTCTTAATTTTATCTATTGTAAAACTTCAAATTTGCAGGGGTTAGCTATGTTTATTTCCTTTTGGTTCGGTCATATCCTATTATTCTTTATTTCCTGCAATTGATAGAATCGGATGTTCATCAAACTGTTGGCTCCAAACACCTCAAACTCAGAAAGTTAATTCTTCCCACTAATTTTGTACCTTCAACTAGCCTTAACATTTTAGTGTTTGATCACTTAATATTGTCTTTCACCATGAAGGAACTACCATAACACAAAAATGAAACAAGAGAAACAGATAAATGTTGCCATCCGACCATGACATTGCTGTGCTGGATGCAGATGCATATACTGTTGAATTAGCAAGGCTTACTGCAATCTAGCTCTCAACAGGAAACCTAAAGTTTTATCTACACTGGCAAAATATTTACAAAGTTTTCACTCCAGCACATTCTGGATGTGCAGACAGGCAATTTTCGGGGAGTCTAGTGAAGAAAACACCTTAAAAAAGTATTGCAATTTCCTCTCTAAGACAAATTAATTTCATATGGTATTACAATGGCAGCAATTACAGGATCCCTGGAAAAAAACTAAATGCACCAAAATTATTAAAAAGTCATAGGACCATTTATAATAATGAAATAGTCTGCCAAGAACCTATTTGGGCTTACTGTGTTCAAATGCAGCAGCTCCCAATGCCAGAGCTGGATGCATACAACCACATCCTCAGCTGTTGGTGAGCTAGTTTTGACCGTCTCTTTCTGGAATTGGTTTGGGACATCTCCAAAAGCCGCTGCTTGTTCCAAAAGTTTTAAAGGAAAAAATTATCAGAAAAAAAGAGATAAAAAGAAGCTTGCTTACTTGCGTATACCAGTAACTGTACTGGTTCAGCTATTTGCCAAGGCGAAAGAAGCTTGGGAACTACATTATAATTCCTTCTGGAAAGCAGTGGTCAATCTTTTTGTTACAGCCTGGAAATAACTCTTTCAGCAACCCTAGCAAACACAGCCCTGCCATGCTCTGCAGTTGTCCTCTTCAATGAGCAGTGGTGTTACTTAAAGAGTACATAGTGTATGAGACTGCAATTATTATATAAGCATCCAAGAACTTTTTTAAAAAACATAGATAAGTGACAGAGAAAATCCTAGCATTTGTTAGCACGGGGAAACGCTGTAATTTACGATCACTGCATTTCAGTTATCGGAAAAGAATTTGAAGTTGTCTTCTTTAACTGACCTAATTCTTTTTAGTCCGAGGGGACCTGTATCTACCTCATACAGACTGGGGTTGATTCTTCTTTCATTATTACAGGTGAAACTGACAGTATCTCAGAAGTCTTACAAGGCCACACTGAAGAGAAGCAGCTCTTCCAGGAGCACATACAACTTGACTAAGAAATGTTCAAAATAAACCAAGAATCGGTCTCTTCTGCTTCCAGTATATTATTTCAGCTTTCTGTTTCAGCAGGGAATAGAAGACACATCAGCATGAAATAACTGAAGTCCAAAAGACAAACCAAACTGTAAAACAGAGGAAAAAGCTAGTTCCCATTTTGTCTAAACATTTTCAGGAGCGTCATGAAATTTGCTGCGTGCTAACCGTCTTTTCCAAGCACTAACAATCTTTGCTAGAAGGTGGCAAAGACTTTATGCCAGGAAAGTACAAAATCTACCTCCAGCAAAATCTATCCCCACTCTTCATTATACCAGCTGCCACTCATAAAGTTCCTGAATGTGCAAAAATCATTACAACACATGTATCAAAATTTATTTGTCAGCACAGCTACAGATCATTAGGGACAAAGCTACTGAAATCAAAGCAAATATTTGCATGGAGTTGATGAATTTTGGATCAGTGTCCCAGCTAAACTGTCACAGAAGCCTTACAGCTATTAACATGCAAAAGGAAGAATGGCTGAGGCCTGAAACTCAATGAGCCAAATTCAGCTTTTAGTGTTGAATTCCACTATTTCTAGTTCTATAGAAAATAGTGTTGAATTCCACTACATTCTGCTCCTATAGAAAATGGGAAAGTGTGCATTGCCACAACCTTTACCTTGGCATCTGTCAAGGCCACAGATCCCAACACACACAATGCAACTGAAGATGTTCAAAATAGGAGTAGGAATATGTAAAATCTCTGTTTATTTAAAAGTATTTCTTCACTACTAATATAAGGGAAAGATTTGGAGTTGATTTAGTAAACACAAATTTCAATTGACTTTGAAAGGAATAATTTATGTACTTGGACATTTTAAAATAAATAGCCAAAGGAAGCTGTCTGCTCACATCAATTTCTTCTGATTTAGAGAACCACAAACAAAACTTAGCACACAGGTATATTATGCAGATGTAGAATATTTCCTAAAGGAGCTTGATCCATAAAATAGCTAGAAAAATAAATACTAAATTCTTTGTAAGTGTATCTTGATGGATAAATCCACCTATTTCATAGAATCACATGAAATAGGGGGATTTATCCGTCAAGATACACTTACAAATTATTTATTCAGTATCTGAAAAGTATTTTGATGTTCATCTAATTATCTAGCTGCTTTAAGCAAAATGCTGCCAAAGAGGCATTATGCAGACAGTAAATAACGTTGTTCTTAGTAACTTGCCAGCAACAAAACTCTGTTTTTACCTTCCTTCTCCATGAAAGGTTGCTGCTAGCCCCCTACAGAGGACAAAGCATAGCACTTGCAGAATTCTCTATTATCAGTTGTATTCTGTTATAGAAAGTCATGCTACAGTTCTGCAATTGCAGCCTGTTGTCTGTTTACCCAGAACCGGTATGCAGCAAAGGACACTGCAAAATGCTGGAACACATATTTCCATGTGGTAATATTCTGTACTTTAATGGCTCCTCTCTTAAAAGCTTTCAAAAATTTTTACTGATTCTTTACTGAGTTTTAGTCACTGTTCCTCCTACGACTAATGTACTATCCTCATTTCCACAGAAAAATACAGGACAGAAGCCCCACCCTAGCTTCCAAATCCTACATAATTAAGAATAGAGCTACAGTACAGAGCTCTCTTCATCACTGCATAGTTTTATGCAACCTTGATCTTGCATGCTTGGGAAAGAAGTGACCTTGTAATATCCAAAGGTGGAATGACCTGAGGTGAAATCCCAATCCCACGAAAGTCAAGAGGCATTTTTGCCACTGGCTTCATGGAGCCAGGAAGACACTTCCTGGGACTCCAAGTAAAGAGATACGCAAGACGGGATCATGACTTAAATTTCTTGTTCCCACTTCCAATTCAGAATAAGTGGCAGTGTAGCATCAACACTGTTACTTTACTTTTAAGGAAATAGGCAGAAATGAAGTAACATGCACACTGACAATAATACAAACAAGTTCAAGTGCTGGATCATAATCAGATTGGCATCTTATTCTTTTTAATGACTGGATTTGGGGACTGTAAAAGCCACTAAAATAAATAAAAACAACATGGGAATATTTTTATATACTCTTTCTTTGGCAGATTCTACATTTAATATACTTTCAGCAGTTATAAATACACACTGAATAACCTGAACCTAAAGCATTTGTATTTCTTATATCAAGTTGCGCTTTCCTTAAGAAGGAACCAGCTCCAGATATAAAAGCTAGAAAAAAAGCCCACACACAGGTTAAAGACGATTTTGGTTAAGTGCAGGCCAAATTTGCCAAAAGTTCAGCTCTATGGAAAGCATTCAACCCAGGCAAGAATACTAAAATTATTTGAGTCTCAAGAGGAATTTAGCATCAGCACATTTCCACATGTTTAATATTATTTGAAGTCCACTCAGCTCTGCTCTTAAAATTTGCAAGAGTTGACCCAGCTAGATGTATGAAGAATCAGCTGGGAAAATGTCATCAATTCATTCAACTGGACCTGCTGAAATACCAGTTGCCTCTGTGAGTTTTGTGATAGCAGAATTCGGTATCCACTCCAAGTCCAAATTTTATGAAGAAAATATTGACACATCAAGATTCATTCACTTTTTTCTACTCCAAATGAAACCTTGACCTTCATCTCAGAGTGAAGTCCATTTCTGAAAATCTCTTTCCGTGAAAAGCTTCATAAGTCACTTTTTCTATAAGAGGAATCAAATTAAAATCTATCATTTGTTACATCTGGTTCTTGCTGAGATACTTCTTATTTTTTGACTCATAAATATTAACATCTTTATTCTTTAGATGCTGTGACCTTGGAAATGTTACGATCTAATGAATCAGAGGAACACACAGTGCAGTTTTTACAGCTTTCAAGTTGTCATGATATTTTCAAGACGCTTGTGGCCAAGAAAACTGTAAAATTTGATAGCCACTAGAACTACTCTTGAGAGCCAAGGTCAAGGGTGAGCAGGCTGGGAATAGGCTAAAATCAGAAAAAACAGCCTGATGTTTCTCACTGGAGAAAGGAAAAAGAAAAGGTACAATAGGTTGTTTATCATGAGGTTTTTTCAGTGTAAATCCCTCAAGAGCCTTTCCACAATGGGTACTGCCCATCCAATGTTTTTCCCATTAGTGCATCCACAAAGGAAAAAAAAAAAATCAATTTTACACCTTCCTTAAAAAATGTCACAAACCCCTATTTTCAAGTACTAAAATAGCAATAAAATGAAAATGCCATGCCAACTTAGTGGAGATGATTTGGATGCAATCTGTGGTATTGTTGGGGTGTTTTTCTGGAAGCCGTTTCCAGAAAACATTAAGTACTCTGTAGCAGTTTTATTTGTTTCCTTTTCTTCTGTGATGGCTGAGCACACAGTTCATCATGCTTTGTATCTTGTTAAAGTACTTGTCTGAAAAAAGGGGGGAAAAAAGGGAATACAAATACAAACCAAACTATGTAGAGGTATGTCCAGCGGGTTGAACAGCATATATTTTTAAAGTGTGAACAGCTTCATATTTAGAACTATTCTGCCTAAGAACATTTAGGATGCATTTGGAAGACTGATGAGACATCGGCCCATTTATCACTGGCTATAGGATGGGACTTTTTTACTTTCTATTTGTTTAATATGGTTTTCTCTGACCACAGTTATCTCCTAATTTTAGAGAGAGCACAGAGACACCTATTGCAGATCCTTATTTTGTCTTGTGTCTGAATTTGTCTCCTATTGTTACACTGATCACAGCAAACATGAATCAAATTGTCAAGTCGCACAGAGTAAGTATGGCCTTAAAAGAGTCACCTTCACTGCTCACAAAAAACCAGCAAGCTTCCAGACACACAAGTCCTTCTCTAAGGAGGCAATGGAGTACATGATCTTCTGAGTTTATCAGCTGTAGAAATAGTAGGTGTGTTTAGCACTTGTTATTTTGCAAGTTTTAGTTAATGATCTTCAAATTTTGTTTATCATACAAAAGGAGAATTAAAGAGTCACTTTTAAAGACTCCAGTGGCTAGACAGTGTCAAGCACACAATGCTGTAAGCAAAATTCAGTTGATCCAGCTCACATACATATTGTTAAGTGAAACAAGGCAGTATCTTGTGAAAATCCAAAC
This sequence comes from Burhinus bistriatus, assembly GCA_013397275.1. NCBI lineage: Eukaryota > Metazoa > Chordata > Aves > Charadriiformes > Burhinidae > Burhinus > Burhinus bistriatus. The sequence goes on from VYXH01008827.1 coordinate 462,433, forward strand.
TTTCAGCAGTAGCTGAAATGACAATCACATTCTTCATTCATTGATAAAAAAAAATGTTCTCTGGAGACTCCCTTCTTTATACTTTTCTTAAATCCACCGTACCTTCCTCAGTTTCCTGTCTCTGTTCTCTTTCATGCACATTTCCCTCCTCACTTAAATTCCTAGTTGAAAGAGCTAGAAGAACATTTTTAATGGCTGGACATCAATATGACAATCAAACTGACAACAGACAAAAGAATCTGCCCCTTTGATTTATTCTTTCAGGACGCCTGTGGTTCAAGGCAGGTATTAGTGCTTCAGTGTACATATACTTTGCCAATGGAAAGTTATCACTGAAGTACAGGGGAATAAAAATTACTTTAAAAAATGTAAAAATAACACAGAAACTGAAAGCTGAGATTCTGCATGCACTTGGTGCAATTTTCCAGCCACCTAAATACTCTTTATGGTGGCATATGTAACACTCCAGGAGCAGGAATGGAGAGTAGATCAAATAAATGACATGGAACACTCTTCATTTAGGACCTTACAGAGTTTTTGACTGCTTAATTGACAAGACTTCGTACTGCATTAACATTAGGTTTATATAGCGTTTTTTACCTAGAGTACCTTTTGGAGGTCTAAAACCCTTGGACAGCTACAGTCATTTATGGAAAAAAAATAATTAAGCAGAGTTCTTTCCCCAGGAAAAATATATTTTCTATTCATGTATCTGAGTATCACCTCTATGTGACATTTGCCATCTCAACCAGCACAATGGAAACTTATCTGGGACCACTGCAGCTCCATTCATGGTTAATACAGTATTTTTCTAGCTAAAACCAAAATTATTGTTATCCTGCATTATGCATCTTGAACCCTTGGTTAAGAGTTTGTTGTGGTTTGACATTTTTCTTAATTGATATTTAAACAGATTGGCTACAAGTTCTTTGAACTGCAAGTGAGATACCCAAATAAAGATGGATACCTGCAGAGCACATAACAGTTTTAGAGTCTGTCTTTATTTAGTAGCTGCCATGCCCGACAAGCTCAAGCAGAGAGATTTCCTGTTCACATGCTGTTATGAATGTGAAACATGACATTTGACAGCATTTTTCCCACCACTTCTAAATCACAGCCATTTCCACCTTTTAATATAATGGGAAATGTCTGATTCCACATCTAACTTTGCAAGTTCTTGGAGATCTAATGGGAGAATATTTTTGTGCACCTTAGTGCGCAACTTGGTGTGCATAAATCCTAATGATTGTTGTTTCAATAAGTCATGGGAGGAGGTTATTCCTAGATCTTTAAATTGAAATACGCATCTAAAAACTTTGAGGGAGAGGTTTAAAACAGTGAAACTAGCTGATTGATACAGACATCATTCACCTTTTTTTTTTTCCCAATCCCACATAGGCATCTCCCTCATTCTCAGATTGAGTACCTCCAACCTTCTTCTGCGTTTCATTTTTAAATTTCTGTCCATTGACAAAAGGAAACATCCCAAGCTTCAATTCAGAAATTTCCTTATTACCTGTCAGTGGATGAACATTAACTTACTTTCTGTGGCCCTTCATGTGGGAGAACAGAAAGTGGCTATTCCTCCTTGCTCATTTCAGAACAAGTCAGTGGCAGATCACGTACTGTAAAATGGAAGATTTCTTGGTATCATATAGCACATGCTTTGTTAGTCCCTGGCAGATTACTTCGGATTCAGGCTGATACAGCCAAGGCCACAAGCAGTATGAGAGGCTATATAGCAGTGGTTTTCAACCTTCTTGGATATGAGGAATGTTGTGTTTTCCAGCAGAGGTGCAAATGCTGGTATAGCAAATTTATGTCTTCTAACAGCAGGCTTACCTTTTCAAACTATTTTTTCCACATGTGCTTTAGCAGTAGTCCTTGGGCTACTGCAGACTCCTGGCTGAGAACTGTTCTGCTGTGCTGGTTAACCACTTGGGAAATATAATGTAATTTATATCATGTAGGATTTGTAAAATGTAGGGCTTCCTGTCATCCTGTATAACTTGGTCAAACTCCCTACTTTGTATGGGACACGTATCGGACATTAATTTTATGAGCCTACAAGAACTCCTATGAGAGTACCATACAACTAATGTATCTATGAGCAGAGGAACTCTGCATTATGTGCACTGCCATGAGAGAATCACGGCACATACTCACATGACCTGTTCAGGGATGCCTTTCATTTCAACATTTACTGAAGTCGTGTGGCTACTTCTAAACATGATACACAGGGGATCCATGGATTTGTGTCCCTTGACAATGCTGGACCTAATGGTTATGAAACCCAAGAAATCAACTCTGCCTATTATTTTGTCACGTGTTCCCCAAATGCAGACAAATTCATACAGTTCCCCAACAGCATCCTTTATGAAGTGAAGGCCTCCCAGCATTTTGGTTTGCACAGAACAGCAAAGAGCAGCCTGTAAGGACATGAAAAATGCCACTTATATATTTATCACACTATAGGTGAAAATTCAGTAAGTTCCCAATACTCTATGGGAATGTTGTTCTGGAATAAATTTAGTATTCCCTAAATTTATTAATAGACAGTCTATATAAATGGATTCTTACATCCACATTATATTCGGTCTTAAATAAATCTTCACATGTGTTATTTTATATTTGTAAAGATCATATGTATTCAAGGTCAGGTCAGATGGGGGTTTGAGCAACGTGATCTAGTTGAAGATGTCCCTGCTCATTGCAGGGGGGGGGGGTTGGACTAGATGCCCTTTAAAGGTGGGGGGGTTGGACTAGATGACCTTTAAAGGTTCCTTCCAACCCAAACTATTCTATGATTCTATGACTGCCACTCTAAGTCTTTCACAAGTATGATGACTGTAACTTCTCACCTATTAAACAGCAGCTGACTGGAGGATAACTTGGACTATCAAAGCACAGATCCTTCTTTGTTTCAGAATCATTATGTTTATTTTTGCCATAAATAGTTTTTCCAACTAGGGATGTGTTTATCTGGACTAGGAAGGTCAATACGATGTTTCTGTAACACATACAGAATGTACCGAAAAATGAGTACCAGTCATTCATTAAAGCTCAATGAAATGAAAGTCCCTCACGCCTCGTAGTAATTAAGACTCCAGAGTAACTTTGGCAAGAGTAATATATTAATACCAGCATGTTGCCGAACTTCCAATATCAATCATTTTACAGTCCACTTTTCTTATCCAGGAGATAGTACTGGGGATTTCCTATTTTCCTTCTCTTTTCTATGGTGCTGTGCACTGGTAGTAAATACGCTTAAAAACTATTTCAGTGCTCCAGCCTAGATACAGATGCATTACCTGCATATAATTTATGTTTTCAGGAGAATGGTAAGTATTCATTTTTCTTTGAGTCCCTTGCAGGGCTGTGGGTACTCAGCATCTTTAGGAAACAAAGTAAGTAAAGTCAGTGGAGATGACCCTACATTTAAGAAAAATGTCTCCTTTATGAGCTTGATACATTTGCTTCAAAAAGATCTCAGAAGACTGAACTGAATAGAAATTAGATCAAAGATTTAAAAGACATTTTTTTAAAATCTGAGCTAGGCATACAAAATGCTGTAACTCATTTTTGTCCAGCACTCTTCAGCTTTGTGCACCACATATAAGGTAAAAAAGTTACTAGGCTACAGATTTTGTTATTACGTGAGAATTGAAGGTAATCAAGTCACGTTATGTTTCCGCAATGACAACTTCAACTTGACATAGAACTGTGTTTCAGAATCTCAACTTGCAGTAAGTTAAACCTTATTAAACCTGTAATAATAAAGACAATACCCTAAACGTGAGTGCACAAAGCACTGTCTGAAACAGTTCACAGCTCTAAGAGCTATCTCAATCAGAAGTCAGTGGATTTGGGAACTGTACAATCATGAAATGTGGAATTATTTTCAAGATGCCAAAACATCTGGCAATTTTGCTGCACAACTCCAAATTCTGGCACAGACTCTCAGCTTCTTAACAACAATTCTGTCTCCACAAAGTACCTGCTATGTAATTTTGTTTGGGTGTATAGATCGAACATTTTCCATTTTTTGAAAGCACGTCCCTGGACAGTATCAATAAGAAGTCCTAGATGCTGTTGTAGTAGATCAATGCAAAAGGGTTTTATTTTCAAACAAATATTACATTAATGTAACTTTTGGATTCAAGCTTTTTATTCCTGAAACAGAGAACCCTGTCCTACTGATACCTGCTGACAATTCTAAAATTTTATTCACAAAGGGAGTTCATTAGTTTTGATGTAGGCTCTCCTTGGTCTTCTAAAAAGCCACACAGAAATTGGCCGTGTGAGCCAGAGCTCTGTTTATCACCAGAGACAAATAATAATAGAGAAAATCTGAAAACCAGTGCTAAACAGCCTTTGGGTTTTGACCAGTGGTTGTGTAACAACTGTCCAGCAGAAACAAAGATCTACAGATAGTGAATACCAGTATGAAACCCATCAGCTTTTCCATCATTACACTTTACAGACTCTTCAAAACCATACCTGGACTCTTTGGCCAGTAGAGAGTAAGCAAGAGCAGGGGCTCTCTGAACAGAAACTACTGACATTACACACTCCCCTTTGCCTGGCATGCAGGAGTGAGGGTTGGATGAGGCCAGGGCAGGCTGTACAAACACCTATTTCATAGTGAGGGAAATCCAGGAAAAGCAGTAAGGATGAAATTTATAAGTCAAACATGAAAAACATGAAAACACCATTGGATTCAATTATAAGCTCTGCTCAAATCTGATGTTTGGACAAGAAAGAGAGGTAGAGCAAACAGATGCAATCAACTAGCTTTGCCAAGAAATTAGATATTTCTGCACCAGTGTTCAAATATCCTGTACTAGAAAGCACACACAGCTTCCAGCACCATTAATGCTATTCCAGGAAAAAAGAATGAAACTGCAGATATGGAAACAGTAACATGGGCATTTGCTGAAAATTGAAGACAGCTCCTATTCATTGCCTGGAAATTTTCCTTTTGTAATTTTATGTAATGATATTTGTTTGTTATATTGGGGAGGATGTTAGGTAGAAAGAACAAAAGAATGCCTACAACTTCTGTGCAGTATTCAAATAATATGCATTTGACAGAATGCACCATAGAAAGCCAGGCAGTCTAACTGTACTGCCCTCCTCCCCAACAGTAGAGGGATAAAAGTGGGTAAGTTTATATTCTTTCAGGCCTGTAGAGTTATTACAAATATTCTAATTTAGATGATTTATCATGAGATGCCTTGTACAGCAATGCTATTTTATTATGCACAGATAAGCAAAATGCAGTAATCTCTTGACTAAAGACTTGATAAACAATCCAATAAACAGTTTGGGGTTTTTTAAATGGGACAGTTCATCCAACATGAAACTACACATTGGAGAAGTCACTTTTTGAAATGTTCTTGACGAATTCCCCATGCTTCTCATTCCTCCTTCCCACCTTTCTAGACAATCCCTCTTTTAAGGCTATATCTGGTGTATATTCATAGTATTTCTAAGATACATAAACAGAAGTCCAGGGGAGAACATGTTCCAACATCCTTGGTTATCCATTGAAAACAGGGCACCAAGCCCTAACTAGTTAACTCACCCATGATTAATTCAGGACTTCACACTTAGTAAAAGGCTCAAAATAAAATAATAGGACTATGGGTGTTTATCCATGGCACCTGGTTTAACCATGTAACCATCTAATGGTAGGTTGAACATCCAGATCAAGCTTTTCAAAGTACCTATTCATTTTTCACAACTGACTTGAGACTCTCCTTAACGAAGTCTCATTTTTGGAAAAGTGGGAAGGTCAGTCATTCTGAAGATGTTGTTAGTCACCAACTCAAAAATTAATATTTGGTTTTGTTGGGTTTGGCCATATAGAGAAACACGATGTGACACTCATGGTAAACAATAGTAGATGGGAGGCTGAAAAGAGACAGGTGTATATGACTACCTGTTCTATTACGATTCTTTTCCAGTATACTGAGCACAGCCAATCACCTATCTACCAGCTGTGAGTTTTGCAGAACACCTGCAGAAGCAAACATGCTCATTTTCCTTTTCTATTCTGAAGATGCCATTAAACACAGTGATTTGAATTAAACTTCTGGCCTGAGAAGTCTCTAAATCTCTAGCTGCATTCTTCCATATCCAAATTTTTATAATCTACCTTAAGCATCCACTATTGGTCACTATCAGAGAATGCACATCAAGCTAGACAGATCTTTAGTCAAACTCAGTCTGGCCAGCTTACACACTTTTGATATGAAAAGACAAATACATATAGGTATGTGCCAAGGGTAGGGACCAGAGTTCTTTGAACCCACTGTAAAGAGCCCTGATTTTACCTTCCTGTAATGGGTATAATTTAACAATCTTTGTATACTCCACCAGCACAGTACAACAGACTGGACAATAAGGAGAAATTCTAAAAAAATGCTTAAGGGGTATTCCAAAGATCTGATAACTAAGCAAACGAGACTGACATTCAAGAAGGTCTGTCCATCTCCATAACTGGCACAAGTGACTTTTCTTAGAAGTATTTATGATGTACACTTAGAAGTGCCTATCTTGAAGGTCTAGCAGGCTTAGTGTAAAAGACTCTTAATCATAAGTTTAGCATATGCAAGCAGACAACTCAGCTACTGGAATTAAAAGCAATGCAATTTAAACAAAGGTATGATCACACGGTCTAGCTTCCTGACTAGGACGTACCAAGGAAAATCTTAAGGCTGAGTTCTAAGAAAACACAGTTGAAACAATCACCTTTTCCCTAAAATAAAGGTGTTGGGTTTTTTTTTTTGTTTGCTTGTTTTTTTAACTATATGCCTGTGCTGGAGAGGTGGGGGTCTATTTAAATAAAAGAATAAAAAAATGTAAAACTGAGACTGGGAGGATGAATTTCATAATGATCAAACCATCATACTGCAGCTTAAAAATCCCCTGTCCTGGTTAAATTCAAAGCACAATTACATACAGAACATTTTCAATTAATTTCAGTGGACTTTGAATCCCACAGCTGCAGGCTCTTTGGCCCAGATACACCTCATCCAACTTTACATGCCTATATTATAGATGTCCACATCTGTGTTAGAAAGAGACTGTTATTTCAGGACATGATTTATCTGACCTATTTTTGTCTCCATTAATACACGGCGAATTGCATTAAGGAAATTCCTATTTCTCTCCATCAAGTACAAAGAGAAAGGAAGGTGAACCGCTTAAGTGTACTGATCTGTACTACCAAGATCCATACTTGGACAGATGAAATCCACACTTTCTCCTTTTCAGATACCCCGAAATGAACAGAAACTCTACCAGTATACCAAATGCTCAATAGATAGGGCCACGGCCTCCCTCCCAATATAACAGGCTTTATTTTTACTGAAAGTTAGGTCTCGGGAAGGAGTGCAATGTGAAGCCCATAATCAACTGTCTGAGCACAATTTAAACATTAAACTAAATGAATTATAGGATGTATTATTGACAGGTGTAATTATGTGCCTAGCACACCAATTAATTGAAGTGACTGACAAGCGCTCACTTGAGAATAGAGAAATGCAGGAAGCTAAAATTTGTATTAATTCACATGTTAATTTTTTCACTTGTGACCCCAGAAAACTTTTAAAACAAAGGGCAGCAACATGTTTTCAAATTACCACACGAAAAGTAAAGTAATCCCACCCCCCATCAGTCAAACAATTTTACAGCCAGCAGAAGGCACAAAACCACATGGAGGAGATATTTTTAATTAAGTGTAATATAAGGAGAATAATGGTTACCCGTATTCAGTCTAAACAATTATTATCAAAAGGGCCTTAGCATTTTAAAATAAGCCATTTAAGAAGGGCTTACTGTTTTAAACATAGGCTGTTTCCGATTATAAAGTAGAGCTTTTAATTAAGATTAGTAAGGCCTAATTCAAGCTATAATTCGGTTCCTTCATTTAGCAAATGTCTATTAAAACTGTGCAATTAAGGTTAAATGGGTTGAAGCATTTAAAGCACTCCTCCCTGCTTCAAATACTATAATTCAAAAGACCATGTCAGTGACTAATTCAGACCAGAAGACATGTATTTCCCTTTTCCTTGTTAATCATAAATTTTATTAAAGAAGAATCCATCAGTAAACTAGATTACAGCTTACTGTGCATAATTTAAAAAACAAAATATGAATTCTGTAATTTTATAAATAAAGTTTGCTCCTATTATGGCTTTTCTCCCTTATTTTTATACAGTTCAGTAATAAAAATATGTAGTAAACTTCCCAGTAGTATATTCTCCGCTTTTGACAGTTGTGTTCATACTTGGCATAATGGTCTTAAGCACATATGTTGTGTGTGTGTACTTCTGACAGGTAAAGGTAGCAGTACACTACGATTTGTATGACTTACATAAACCACATTCCCATCTCACCTTCCACTTCCCATTTTCACAGCTTCTTTAAAGACTGAAATTCTTCATGCTTGGTCTCATCTTTGAGATCAAGTTGTTTTAGCAAGTTCAAGCAAAATCAGCTGAGCAAGCTTGAGACCTGTACTTCAGAAGGCACGCCATACACCCACACATACCCCTACCCAGCCCTCACCCAGCAGGGTCCTCTGTAACACTCACACCTAAATGGCAAATCTCTCATACATTTTCTGGACTCTTCAGGAACTCCCAACAAGCACACAAATATAAATCAGATAATATAAATCAGATAATATTATCAAGTCACCAGGCTGTCCTTTTCATTAAACACAAGACCTACAGAATATGCTGTGTGCAAACAGGATCATTCAGGTGGCTTCAGAATTACAAACACTAGGACTTTCCTCAGTGAATGGCAACATCAACAGAAACATGCTAGTCCTTCCAGAAAGCATCCCTTTCAGGCCTCCGTCCCTTCAGTCCAGCCTCTTGCTAACTCAGGCAATTGTATCATGTAATCCTACTCGGGATAAGGATTGATGTTGTCTTCCCATTGCGGAGTAGGCTACAGCAACTGCCTGTTACCTTCTATACAGTTGAACAAAACACTTCTCTTAAAAACACCTAAAAATTATCACCAGTGCCTAACCATAACATCAATATTAATGGTAATGACTAAAAGCCTTTCAGGACAAGTAGTACAGAATGTATTCTAGTAATTCTGTTCTACCCAGATACAGGTTAACATGCAAATTTACAAGTTGGAATTCCTCAGGATACTTAAATATATTATAATGATATACTATAATAAAGGTTTTCTGAAATAATGTGGGCACACACAGGTATTCATCTATGCATATGCACTCACTTTGTGCAACAAAGTCCGGTGAAAGCACTCAGAAATGTGCATTGGAAACTTTTGTATTAACTCAAAGTACATTATGTCAATATGCCATTCTAGAAAATGGATGCTATTGCTGCTGCTATCCTGAAAAGATTTGTGTGTATTCCCTATTTAGAATAAACGCTAAAGCTCTTGGGGTTTGCTTCGTAAGACCACATGTGATGCAGTCAACTGATTTTTTTTTTTTTTTTAAATAATGCAGTTCTCACACTTCCCGCAAGAAAAATAATTTTAAAAAGATTTCAAAACAGAAAGGATGTAAAGTGCCAGGAGCACAAAGAAAATAAATCATTTTTATATAGGTTTAGAAGTGACTGTTAACATAAAACTTAAATGACAACACCTTGGATTTTATCCATATCACAAAAAAAGTTATTTCCTATTCAACTGGAATGGTTAATTATACTATAAACAACAATTTAAGGGGTTGTTTTCATTGTTAAAGCTTTTGAGAGAATTGTAATAGAAAAGTTCTTCCATCCTGAAGCCATAATCTCCTGGAAAGCTGTATACAGTATAAGCTGCTTCCCTTTTATCACAGTTAAACAGTCTATACCTAATGAAACAGACTATATCCAACCAAACCATTTTAGTCTTCAGGTTTTTATTTCAGGTAAACAGGCTGAGATTGTCTATTCCTGCCTTATACTCATTCCCTGGCTTACTCTCACAAGTCAAAACAGTCACAGGCCAGAATAATTCTGGTAGTAATTCTTCCCTCATTTATTCCTTGCACTCTGAATATGTCTAAATTCTCTAGTCTGAACAGAGGTAAATTCGCTTTCCTAGGAATTCAAGCCAAGCAAAAGCCACAGGGCTCCACTTGTGCCTGCCCTCTAGTAGCCAAATAGTTCACAGTTAGCCTCCCTAGCAAAGCAGTCTCATGGCTTTGGGTCAGCATGCCACACAGGCCAAGCAAGACTGCCTTTCCCCAGTGCGCCCATGCAGACAAAGCCACTACGAGAGCCCTTGGGAAAATCCTACTGCAGTCAGAAACAGGAGCAATCAGTTTGGAGCACCTGCCTTTCCAGTGTGTGATATACCGAGACCAGTATCAAGGATCAGATGAAGTGCACCATTGTGCAAGCAATAACCGGGCTGGTTTGAGAGAAAAGAGGCGTGTGGGGGGAAGGACACGGAAAGAGGAATTTTTATCATATTCATCTTTATACAGGTTGGAATACATCAGAAAAATGGAAAATTCTAAATAAAGTCAGACTTTGGTGCTTTGTAGTTCATAAAAATATAGGCATGTCTCCCAGTCAGTTTTTATGGAATCCTTCTCCAAGAAAGTTTAGCAAACAGAAAAGTGCAAAAAGAACAAAGGCACAACTCTACTCAGGAAAGACACTAACATCTCTAGAGGTATGAAGGCAGATATAAATTCCTCCTACATATGTGCTGCCAAAAAATTTAGATATGCATTACCTACCCTCCCCATTCAGCAAATACTTATTTCAACCACTTTTTCACTGTAACAGGGAGACAACTTGCCTGAAAGTTTTGAATGTAGCCTCTGCTTCCAGATAATGAAATCAGAACAAAGGCAATTCAGTGCAATTTCCCTCTGACAATAGCAAGAACTAGAATGCGCAGCAGTTACATCCTGTAGTATTTTCAGCAATGGTACATCCAACAAATAACTACTCCTGCAGGGGTTCCCATTCTCTGGTTTCTGAAGCACATTCTGCAGCAACACACACGCACACCACCACGACCGCCCCCCCCCAACATTAATAATCACCAAATCAGTATTATGCATCACTTTTTTTTTCCCCGCCCTAGTTAAATTTTTTATGTTCTGTGAGCATGATGCCTTGTTAAACATAAGGACTGACAGTGGTTCACGCAGACTAAGGCACGGGAACAATAGTATGCACAGTTTAGCAATCTCAAGCTGAGAGAGTAAATGAAAATTGGCTTTTATGTTCTCTGAGATAACAGTTCATTTGCTTAACAAATTGATTACAGGAATCAGAACAATCTGAAGGTCATTTCATCTATTTAATATTTCTGATCCTGTCTTTGGTGGCTGTACTGCAAAACATCATCAATAGCTGTGAAAGTATGGTCTTTAATTTGATATGTTATCTATAGGGCCTACAGCACCAAACTGCTCATGTGTTCAGCACTAAGTTCAGGTCTAAAGCACCTGCAATCACCTTACATCAGCTTATTAAAAGATCCAGATCTTTTTTTTTTCCTATTCCTTGGTCACTGAAGGAAAAACTTATCTTCTACAGCTCCAGAGAAGGAGCACTGTAAAGTAAAATAAGACAGTATCTTCAATTTAATAAAGCACTTAAATACAATTACTTTAAAGGGTAACAGCTTCTTAAGATTAAGCACACGCTCAAGTACTCTGATGAATCAAGGCATTTGAACAAAACAACTCTTCAAACTGTAATGTAAGTGTATTCCTTTTGCTGAGCATCTTACATGTGTAGAAAAGTCTTGAAATTTTCAAAAGGGTCTGTCAGACCCTATCTCCCATTTCTTATAACTCTGCCAAACAGTTATGTATGGGCTAGAATTTTTCATGGAAGGTATCTGCTTTACAGTAGGCCTTTTTTCAGCTAAAACTTAAAAAAAAATATATACATACTAAAACAAACAAAGAAAAATACCCAGACAGTTGGTGTTTTCTAAAGCGATTATATGCAAAATTCACTGCTTTACTATGTTTTAAAAAAATCTCCCCCAATTACCTGAACAGATTTAATGCTCTCAGATTTTGTTTCCTGTAAGGAGGCGGGGAGTTACCTTTCAGTAGATTTCTTGGGACAGAAAAAGCTGACCAAATTACAGCTGAAAATTCACCAAACAAAAAATAGCCATTTAAAAAATAATTTAAAAAAAAAAATCACAAATAAATTCACAAGCTCAGCAGGCATCTGCTGAAATTTAGGCAGCTAAAGTTTCCAAAATGTCCTTCTTGGTTGGTGCTTTTTCAGCTTTAGGCTGTAGTTTCACAACACAATGGCTCCAGAAACTAAACCAGATTAGGAAATCTATTCACCTTGTCCACCACCACCTTCTCCCTGCCATGTGTTTCAGCCTCTATACTCCAGTTCATTGCCTTTTCAGTGTAGAACTGCTTATAGGGCCATGCTGTAATCCTTTGTTTTTTCTTCCACTTTTTGGGGGATTATTTCAGTGATATTCTTCACAGTATAGCCCCACATCAATTGCCCCTGTGCAAAAAAAAAAAAAAAAAAAAAAAGAAAAGAAAAACAAAAAAA
>VYXH01008827.1:484566-526341 GCA_013397275.1 Burhinus bistriatus
AAAAAAGAGCAAGCTCCGACCTATTCAAGAATGGGGTGTGCTGTTAATATGGGAACATCTAAAGCCCTGCCTAACCTGCCTTGCCCCTCCTTGCTCCCCACAGACGGTCGCGGGCCACCCCCTCACCCGCAGCGCCCTACGCGAGGGACTGCGGCGGGGCCGCCGGGGGGAGGAGATACTGCCCCCGGAACCCGGCCGGGCCGGGCCGCCCGCCACTGTCTGCCACCGCCGGTCGTGTCAGTAACGCACCTCGCACTGATTTCCTCACCATTTCACGCCAGAGCCACATCTGGGGCTCCCCGGGGGCAGAAAGGCAGGCGGGCAAGCAGGGAGCGCTCTGGCCAGGAGGGGCGGGGTAGGAGCCGGGTAACAACCGGCAGGGCTGCACGGAGCACAGCCCCCCGCCTTGATTTTTAGGAAGTGTCAAGGAGAGAGGAGTGCTGCAGAGGGAGGGGGGCATCCAGCGAGAGACATGTGCAGTTGGTTTCATGCCAGTTAGAGTAACAGATCCTCAAAAAAGGTGCACTACCGTGAAAACAGTTTTACTGTTAGATTGAAATCCTAACGCTAATTGTTTCAGAAGTGCTCACTCAGCCATCTCCACTGATAACACACGGATCCTTCAAAGTCACCGGGGACAGGAGGGGGCTATTTAGAGGCGGGAGAATAATCAGATACGGTGGCATGGCACACAGCACAGAACTTCTCTGAGAGGTGCAGACCAGGACGGCCCCGCGGGGCACCTCAGGGATCCTAGCAGGAATTGCCTGGACTCGGTATTATTGTTATTATTTTTTTCCAAGAAAGAGGGGAACAGTTTCCCCTTCCCAAATGCAGAGCGTTGTATTTTCTAGAGAAACCAAGGGCTGCTGTAATCTGTTTCCTTCTTTCTTGTCCATTCGTTTATTTTAACCGCTGAGCCGGTTCACATCTAGCTATGATTTACGTGAATTCGCTTAGGGGGTCCGAGGGTGTTGCCCAGATCAGACACAGATCCAGTCAAGCACAAAAAGAAAAGAAGATTGGGTGGTTCTGTTTTCTTTTTTTTTCTTTCTTTATTTTTTTTTTTTTAATGCTTTGGTTCATACTTTTGACTCATTAAACCGGCCCCCATCTCCCATCAAAATCAGCAAAAGTGACAGCTGGACTCTTTATAATGCCGTCAAAAATTCAAACCGCATTGAGCCAAGGGGGACATTTCACAGCAACCAGAGGATGCCTGGGAGTCAGGCGTGAATGCCAATGAGTCAAATGAAAGGGCAAAACCAAATATAAGCCCCTGCTCTGCTCCACACCTCACATTGCGTTTCTTGGACTTTAAGAACTTCTACACTGACTTCGCTCATTTTGTTGCCTTTAAACGCTTGTATCTGAGGAAAAGGGATTTCCCCTCTGCCCCCCCTCCCCTTCACCTTAAAGGATTTCTTCTAGCACAACTTCAGAGACTGCATACACATCTTTAAGAAATTATTTCGGGTTTACAACACTCCTAGGCAGATGGGGGTTTGGGGGGTTTTTTGTTGCTTTCTTTTTTTTTTTTTTTAAAACACCGGAGCAAAGACTTAATATCATTACCGCTATTAAACAGATACGAGCGCGGCTGTTGAGAAACATCAAGTCTTTAGGTTAATGCGCAGACAGGCAAAAACCTATGAAGATATAACAGCCAACGCTTCCCCTGCGGAGTCTCTAGGATTTAGCACAGATTTATCTCGTAGGCACTTAAGGAAAGTAACTTTTTCTTCCCAGTCTCTCCCTCCAGACGTCCCTTGGCTCCGGCAGTGTCAAACACGCGAGAAAACGCCTCCCCACCACAACTTCCAACACCCCCGGCAGTACTAGCAGCAAGAAGTGACCTCCCCCTCAACACCTTACACCAAGGAGAGGAAGAGCGGACAAACACGGTCCCCCCGGGGCCACGGCTCCGCGCCGCCCGCGCCTGGGGAAAGCGGCACGGCGGCGGAGCCCCCTCTTACCTGCGCCCCCGCTGCCTCCCGCCAACCTGCCGGCCCAGGCGAGAGCGAAAAGCAAACAGCAGCGCCGCGAAAAGCAAACAGTGCCCATGATAATGATGCGATCCCCGGCCCCCGGTGCCTGTCTGCGATAAGGGACGCGCTCGGGGCCGGCCGCGCTGAGCCGCCGGCGCTGACGCCCTGACAGCGCCCCGCTGATTCGNGCGGTGGAGCTCTTCCTCGCCCCTGTTAGTCTGGCGCGCGGTGCTTCTCGGCGTGATGCCCGCGCCCCTGCTAGCTACCGCTCACGGCTCCCGACAGGTAGGAAGCCCGCAGAGAGCCGTTGGGAGCCGTTACCGGGCTTCGTCCTCGGGCGTCCCCGGCTGCGCCAGCCGCCAGCTTTGTTCCCCTCAGGGGCCGGAGCGCGCGCGGACGGACCGTTAGCCCCCCTCCCGCCTCCCGCGGAGGGCGCCCCCCCGCGGCTGGGGCCGGCCGGCTCTGGGGGGCGCAGCCTCGTGCCCCTCGCAGGGAGCCGCGAGGAAATGGCTCCCCCCGAGCTGCGGGCTTTGAAGGCGGGCAGTCCGGTGAACCCGGCCGCCCATCTCCTTGACAACCGCTGAGAGGGATTTTTTTTTTTCCCACTCGTCCTGGGGTCAGNTTTTTTCCCCCTCCGCCTGGGGTGAGGCTAAAAGAAAACTTTTTTTTTTTTTTTTTGGTGTGTGTGTGCGCGCGCCCCCCGCCTTCCTCTCAGCCTCGCCTAACTCCTAGCGCTGCCTTTCCCACTCGCCTCGGGTCATTACCAGCCGCTGGATTTCTCCAGCGTTTTGCGGGCTTTGCCGCAGAGGCGCTTGTCCCTCTCCAGCCGGCCACCCCGGCCAGCCTTCCCCTAGCCTCGCTCCTCCGAGTCCCGCTGCACCCGAGGCAAGCGCCGCTCCGCAGGTGACCCAGCCGGCCCCGGCCCGGCCCGGCCCGGCCGAGACGCTCTCCCCAAAATCGTCAGGGAGGCTGTGACTGCCCCTGCTGCAGACGTGTTTATGAGTGTCACAGTCACCACCACCTTGAAGGAGAAAATCCTTCGGTTTTAAACCCAAACATGAGAAATTCAGCCCCTCAGAGGCAAATTTTGTGACTCTGAGGTCTTCCAGGCAGATTGTTTCCAAAGGACCAAAACATCTTTGCGGACATCCCTTGTTATGACTTTGCACCCCTATTTGCTTCACACCTTGTTTCTTTCATAGACCCCCCCCACTGAAATGCTTTTCTACTTTAGGTTCTAAGTCCTCCTAATTCCCCAGCGAGGCTGTCCGTTGTGTGCAACATCCACTTGTCATCCAGATAAGAAATACGCCCCGCCATAGCCTTAGATGCCTCTTTTTGTCAAGTTCCTCCCAAATGTATGCATGTTTCAGTACAATACACTTGCCCAGAGAGCATCTTTAAGCCGGAAGAGATGGGAAACAGAAAAAAAGTTGCCCAGCCCAGCTGCTTGGTTAGTAAAAGTACACTCCACTATCCTTCTTCATAAAACTAAATAACTAGTGCACGGCGCAAAAGCTGTTTGCTTTCTGAATGTTTACACCTCTGCTTTGGGCATTCCCGGCCTTAATCCTTTAGGGGTGGGGCAGGGGTATTATTATTTTAATTCCAGTCCCTTATTTTTGTGTGACTATGCCGAGGTGCAGTTGTGAATTCCATGCCCGAGTCTTCCCATGGATACACTGAACGTTTCTTCCTTGTAGGTCCCCAGAGGGATTACCTGGTACCTTAGAGCTCCACCTAGTGAGTTTTATGGCATGCTGTAGCACAGCGACGATCATCTCAATACTGATATGCGCTGGTAGGGCGATCTTTACCTTGGTAACACCACACGTCGGTCTTTCTGAAAAGGCTCTTATTTTCAAAGATTTTGCAAGTATAAGTTTTGTCCTAAGTGAAAAACAAGGCTAAGGCTTCTAACTTTTAGAAAATATTTCATAATTGGCCTTGTCATTCCATTTCATGAAATCATGCTACAATTTATTGGATAAATTGTCCAAAAAGGTTTTTTTTACCATCAAGGAATTCACTAGAAATGTCTAAAAAATGAACTACCTCAACTTTTTAAAAGTCACAGTGTAATAAAAAGGTTTGCTAAAGCAACAAAATACTCCAATTGCCTTGGTGACCTGCTCGCTAGCATGTATTACAAGCATCATGTTATCTACATCTGTTAAGTTACTCTTACAGAAATCACTACACTTGTGCCTTTTATCTTCCCTGATTCTATGCATTTATAATCTGTACAGTACTAACACTACCTGTATGGCACTCAGGAAAGGGAGTTACCTTGATCCAAATATCACACTATCTATGTCCTTGTATACTCCAAGCAAGCTAAAGATCCTTCATAGCACGTATCCACCTCCTAGCAAGCTTGCTTTTTTCTTTTTTTTTTAACCCAAGATCCTGACTGACAGAATGTATGATGAAATACATTGGTACAGTGTTTATCAAAAAAAAGGCTTGACTTAAGAGTCAGGATCATCACATACAATAAGGAATATGATCTATAGTGCCAGACTGAATATTTCCAGAAGGGTCTTTTCAGCAGTTTTCCTTGCTAAGGGCCACATCTTACAAAAGGGATCCTTGTGGACTTTCACCTTTTCCACTTGTAATTATGCTTCTGGGCTTGTTCATCATCATCTAACATGATCCCTATGTCAATTGCACAGATGCTTCCATGAAAAATTTAGAGGTAATGACCAAGGAGCTTCTTCCAATGTGGAAGCCAAGAGCCAGACTGACGACCACAAATCTGCTCTGTATAACTGGGGTAAGCTACCTGAACTGAAGGTGGAGGGGGCCTAGCCTGGGAACCACCGCCGTTGTTTAAGCTCTCTTCCGACGTACTTGGGCTCTGTCTGAAAACCTTTGGGCAGCCTGCAGCGACAACTTGCATCTTAATGGATTGCACAGGCTTCTAATGTTCTTCCATACCACTGTCTTTAAAGCTTTTGGGGAATATTCCAATAAAATAACAATAATAATAATAGATATGCTTTATTAGGATCCATCTCTTTACAGATTAGAAGGTCCATGAACACCTGTGCACCGGGAAGGCCACGGGCATAAATAGAAGTGTGTCTGCAGAACAGTAGCCTCACCTTCAGAACACCTTTTACCACAGACACGCACCATTCCAAAAATACTTTGAGAAGACAGAACAGAATCTGCAGAATTATTTGGTTTTCCAGTTTGCTATTTATGAACACCTCCATATGGGGGCCAATGCTGCCTCAGGAAGCAACACAAGCTATAGACAGGGCTAGGAATCGGAGCAGACAGGCTGTGCAAACTTGAGTAAATTGTTGTACTTCTGTGTTTCTGTTTCTCTTTCTTCCTTCTGTCCATCTCGCCCGTCTACAGGGCAAGCCCACTGTAGCGGGGCCTGTCTATCACTGTATTAGTAAAGCACCTTATAAAATAACATACTAAACTTATTTTGTCTGTCTCCCCAGTTAAGGTTTTCATGAGGCCATCGAGACATATGAACCCTGATACTTGAGTTCTCCTCTTTCCCTGAAGTGTAGTATGAAGGACTGAGTGAAACCTGGCTCCCTCAGATAGGGGATAAGGAGGCCATGTGCCAGAATTTGTGCAGGGAGCATATATACTTTGAACCCTGGACCATGTATCTCCAAACTTTATTTAAATCTTTTCTATTAGCGAAAGAATGGAACAATGTAAAACCAGGTCTTCAAAACAATGTAGACTACATTTCTACATGTACTTAGGGGAAGCTTTTGAAACTAGTGGCAATGGACATGCATAGCACCACATGCTCAATGCTATGTTACTTCTTTGGAGGAAAATACAGCATCCAATTTTCCTATAAGTTAAGTAGCAGCCTGCAGCTGAAGTATTTCAATGATTTGTCCTTGTACTTGGGCGAAAGGGAAAAAAAAAACCAAAACACCATAATCTGTAATGAATGTTCTGCACAAGAAAATTCAGTATCTGAGAGGAGGACGGTATTTTTTTTTTTCCTTGGAGGGTACGGGGAATTACATAGTAGCCACTGTAACAGTTAAAAGGGGATATTTATTCCATAACTTTGGTGAGATAACAATCAATTTTACCTCACTCTCTCATCTGTAAAACAGTGGTTGAAAACTTGTGGAAATAGTGGTAAATTTGGATATTCTGGCCAAAAAAAAAAGAACATGCAAGTCCATGCCAAACTTTGAACAGATGTATCTACGCATGCTTGAGGCAGCTACTCTCCTATTTCTACTGTGATGTTACCTTCCTCCAAAACATGTCACCTGCTTCATCCAACTGACCCTCCCCTTTCCTTGCCAGGGTGCCAAAAGAGATTAAAACTCACAGAAAAACATTTCCTTAAACCTGTAAACCTTTTAACATGGTTGATTATATGTCTTATTGACCATTGCGTATCTACAAACTCGCAAGCTGTTTTCCCCTTAACTGTCTTATGAACAGTTTGCCATTCAGAAAAATGCTTTAGCAGCTAGAGAGAGGGGAAAAAAAACATTACCAGAAAGAGTAATTGAGATTTTTTTTTTTTTTTTCTTCCTGCTTGAATTGTAACCACTGAGAGGGAACAATGATAATATTAATGAAGAGCTGGAACATACCACTGTCACCACAAAGAGTAAAGTAGAGTAGATCCTCCATTATTGGTACTCACTCCATCCTGGTAAAAGGCATGTTTTGCCAAGATGAAGGTTACATCTCAAACAGGTGAATGAGGACTTGATGCATAAAGAGCTGGGTAAAACTTCATGACCCGCATTATGTGGGAGACTGGTTACAGCAGTCTCCCTTAAAATGAATAAGGGACAGCTATAAAAGCTGCAAAAGAAATTGCACAGAACAAGTTTGTGTGTACTACCTGTTATGAGATTATACCTCAGCAGGTGGAAGAAGAGGACAAGGACCTGTGGAAACATGCAGATGAAAAGGATACCTTTCTTAAAAGTCCTGTTTGTTTGTTCACAAGGAGATAGGCAGCAGCAGTCTGAAATGGTTCGGTTTTAGGAAGTGAAGACATGAGAGCCAGAAGGGAAATATCAAGGCAAAAAAACCCCAAACCAACAAACAACACAAAAAACCCCCAACCAAACCAAAAAAGGAAGACTAGGGAAACAGTAGCTGAGCATTCAGATGTCTGTGCCAGTAGGTGTTACAGAGAAAGAGAACGGATGGTGAGAACCCCCTCCCATTTAAACAAAAAACATACCAGCTGACAGAAGCTAAGCCACAGCATATTTACCTGAACTTCACAGAAAGATGTAGGAGGTGTTAAAATGCCAGCATCGAATCCTATCCTGACTACAAAGGGGATGAAGTGACCAGGATCCCATTACTCTTTGTCCATCCACTAACTTTAGACCAGAGTAGGATCAGAATTTTAACCCAACGACTCCTCCAGAGAAGCCTTCAAAACAGTGACTTTATGCTAGTAAAACTTCTGGCTCCTGATCTGGTACAGATTGCTTACCATTGTATTCTTATCATTGGCAGCTCAGTTACTCTCAAAATGAATTTCCCCGATTATTGTGATTGCAAAGAAATATGTTGTACTGCTGGTGTTTTAACGTGCTATCCTCTTGAACACCCAGGTCTGCACAGTCTAAAAGATCAAGCAACTTAGAGAACAGTACTGTCTTGGGTATTTCAGGCCTACGCCAGTCATTTCTAATCTTAACTCCTGGATAGTTGTTAACTGCTCTGACTGCACAGGACAGCAACAAGAATTACAGTAACCCAATAGATGAGAAAACTTTTGGATTGTTCTAGGAGACATTTTAGGATCAGTCTGTTTAAAGTGAACTTGACCTTCAAAAATGGCTACAGCTGGCTCTGATTTCTTCTTCAAAGCCCCGATTAGGGCACTCAAACAGAGGCACTTTCTGTTGTTCCCTTTCTTACTGTTATCCACAATCTGCAGTCAGTTATGTGCGTGCTTTCCTGGTCTAATCAAGGCCCTGAACATGCAAGGAACACTAAAGCATGTACATACACATCAGCAGGACTACTCTTGCATATAGACTTCTGCAAAGACCATTCTCCTGCAAAGCAGGCTCAGAATCGTATATTGCAAGATAAAGAGAAGGGGCCATGGCCTCTACTCACAGTCCGTTTATTCTTCAGCTTAGCTCAAAACCAGATGTGGGGAGTAACATGGCTCTGATCCACACGGGCAGTCCTCTCTGCTCTGTAGAGCATACCACGACAGCAGTTCAAAGGAAAAAGCTGATTCTACTTCACAGAGGACTTAATATTGTGAAATTTTAGTTTGCCAATTCAGAGCCCTGCCTACGCCCCAACCCCTCCCCTCCCCCCCATCAACAACAAACTACAACAACCCGCTCCCAGATGCCCCAAGACTTCCAGAGGCCACAAATTTCAACTGCAGCCTAGCAGAGCAGCTGCAGAGGTGGGTGAGTTGACAGGACATCTTGCCAAGTCATGGTAGGATCCTGTAAACCGCCTCTATCAGTTCTTTTGGACCTTTCCTGAACTCAAAATGTTTCAGTTTAAACATTAACAGCAGCAACAAGACTGCAGGAAAATTCCAACGGAAGTTCTTTAATCAAAATTTTTCCTGACTCCATAATTCCACAAACAATTTAAGGTTGTTTCTCTGGACACCTTCATGCAGATCTGTCATGCAGCCCACTCCTACAATTTTCCTCCTTCCTCACCCACCTATCCTGCCACTGAGGGCTAGAGTGAGATTTGTGTACCAATTTGAGATTCTGCATTCTTCAGGGAGGCCCACAGTAGCAAAGCTACTCTCAAGACTTTCCCTTTAATTTGCCATAATATGAAAAGGGTCTAATGCTCTTGAAAATCAGATGATTTTGTATTGCAGCATCCGTTCAATTTACTGCAGGGAGAAAAACTCTTTCATCAAAAACACCTGGAGGACCAAGGACCAGGTGAGGGCATCAGTCCCGTTACCAACCCAAGTCCCAGCCAGCTACATAGCAGGGAGCTATGTAGTGGTGGATATTTGCATACAGATTTCCTAAAACCAATATGCTTATTTTAGTGTAAGTGTATATATGTACTTATCTCCTTGTTTAGGTGCAATCTTTACTGCACTGTAAGAGCCCACTGCCATATAAACTTAATCTTAAGCAAGAAGTAAGTTGCTAAAGAGGTGCTTTAGATCACACCCTGACTTTATCCAGTAAGTCTGGTCTATTACAAATAATAACTTTCATCCTAGACAAAACCTGTGTTGACCAAGTAGAGTTTTCTTCCAAAGAAGCTGCGTATATTTAAATATAAACACATGTAATTCTTTGTACTGTAATTCAATACATTTCAATTCAGTTATTCTGTTCATTCAACACAGATGAACTGAGATTGGTTTTGATCAGGGATCTCCCCTGCTTTGACTGTAGCCTAGACCTCTTCAGCTGTGGCAAATGAATATAAAATACTGCAGCTGTCACCTGGAAAGATGAGTATCAGATAGATGGCAGCAGAAAGTTAGGCCTACAGTCTTGTAGCATGAGGACTGTGGTGTTCACCTGATGAGGAATGACTAGCACAGCAGCACCACAATACAGTCGAAGGTTCAAAGTGAGAGCAAGCAAGGTCCTGTCTCCTATAGTCCTGTAGTAAGCAACTCTTGCCACCTCTAACTATGCTCAGATTAGCTAAGGATTGTGACAGATAAGAAGTTCCAACCACTTCCCAGTGCTTCTGAATGGAGAAGTGTTCAAAGCAAGGAGAAGATGATTTTCCTCAGTGTCTTTTAAAAGAGAAGGAAAAAAGACACTGTCTTATTTCACAATAGGATCTTTAAAATCCTTGGATGAAGCTTCTTTAACTAGCAGAATATTGTTTAAGAAGACTGAGCAGATTCTTTTATGGAAGGATAAGCTGTGTTCCCCACATTTTTATATATTTAAACACTTAAAATGTTGATGCTGAGCATGACTGTGACCATTACCCAGGGAAGATGAGCATGTTTTAGTCCGAAAGACTAACCAAAGTAAATGAAAAATAAAAGTTAGACCTAAGAATACAGTTGTGTGCTTAGGGTTTTAATAGGCATAATACAAGTAAAACTCAGTTCCCATAGAACTATGCAGCAATAGGCAAAGAGCATGTTGAGTAGACTCATACTGCGCTTCTCAACACACCAGACAAATCTCATGGAACAAAACTAGGATGATCACTGTGGTTTAAGAGAAACTTCCAACAGAAAAGATACCGCAGAAAATACCCGAGCTCAAATCTTTGCCTCAGACTCTTCTACAACATCAACCAATGCCTCCCCCTTCTTTAAAAAATAAAACAAAATAACCTAAAAGAGTCTATACACCCATGGGTGTTGATATTTGCAGTTCTTCTAACCTGAGTCTGCAGAGTTTATCAAAACAAAAGGTCAGCAAATCTTCATTCCTTCTACCACATTTTCCCTAAGTCCCAGGATTATATTTCGGAGTCCTATTCTGACTGCAGGCACAATTCCAGTTGCTGTCAGGGAGCCCATGGCTCACAGGCCATGCTCATACAGATGCCAGCCCCTTTTCCCAGTACTGCTGTGAAGGACTCAGCAGTGATCCTTCTCCAGCACAGAAAGCAAACATTCCTCTCCAAGCCCCTCATACCAAAAGCTTGCTGCTTCTCTATGGTAGAATGCTTCTCTCACATACATGTTTTTCCAGTAATTATCTTTAAAGGAACCAGGCATCAGGGTATCATAGTAGCCTACTTCATCCTTAAAAGCACAGCCTGCTCAGTTACACACTTCCAGAGGCTTTTAAAATACATCATCCTATCCAAATATACAGCAACAGTTCCAGAACCATTTGAAAAACCCAATTATCATTTTCTGCTAAATGAGTTCTTCTCCCTAAGGGCTCTCCAGAGGAACCAATGCTTCAGTCTGCTAAGCTACCTATGAGATAGCTGAAGCTCAGACTAACTCGATTCCTGACAGGCAGCTGCAGCTTCAGGTGGTGTGAAATGGCAAATAAAAGAGAAGATTATCAAATAGAATTAAATGCAGCATCCTCAGGAGGCCTTGATATAGAAAGAGTAAAACTCCACTCACCTTAATCCTGCATATTAGCCTGTTCAACTGAATGGCCATAGCTGTATGAACAGACAACAGGATTTGGTCTCACACGCTTACCGCTTCTCTTTTCAAATTATATGAAATGCATAGTGTAGACCCATTAATAATGTTGCCGTTTGTTAGTATTACTATGTCACTAGAGATGGACTGGATTAAAACAGGTATACTAAATTACAATGAAAGTAGCTTACAGAAGAGAACAGGATGGTAAGACTGGTTCACAAAGGTGTGCTCAGAAAGCTCATGAAATCGGGAAAAATGCATACTATCACTAAGTGAAAATACAAGAAGCAGAAGCTACTGACTGCTTGAGAGCTCCCAGATAAATTCTCATCATACTTCAACTGATCAGGCTTTAATTACACATCTAAATAATTTGAAATCAATTTCAATCAAATACCTACAGTAGAATTATAGAAAAGCAAAATCAATACTTGTCCCACCAATTTCCAAGTGAATATAAAGAATCCTTGGACACCAAAAAGGCCAGACTAGGTGTATGTAGATATCTACATGGGTCAAGACCAAGACTGCAGATAGTACATGTAAGACCTTGTTGATGTTTGGAACCTGTTTTAAATACAGCATCTCAGGTTTCTCTCTTTTATACCTATAAACAGACAACTTAATCTACATGTTAGTGTTTATTGACCTGACACTGAACATGGCGATATCTACCTTCTACAGCTTTCCCTGTAGGTTCTGTCTTCAGCTAGCATGTGATTAAACATTTAAAACAGGGTCTCAATTCTCATCTGCTTTCTACCTCTGCACATCCAACCCAACAACTCAGAGTAATGTAGAGCTTGCTACTGGCTTTATTCTGCCTTCGGTTATGCACTCAAGTTTGCACCAAGGGTGTGCAAACCATGCCAGATTAAATGGCAAGATGAACAACCCTGCAGAGTGCAAAACAGTAGTGTCAGCCTGTAGGAAGCTTGTACCACATGTCCTAGTTCAAACTGAACACAATGGAGACGTAGTAGAGTCCACAACTCTGTCTGTAGTGGAAGGATACCATGAGCGGCTGAGCGACAACTGCAAGCACTGCCAGCTGTGCCAGCCAGAGTCATCCGTACATTACTTTGTGCTCCCATTGCTTGCCAGACACAGCTTGTCAGCCTGGGACTGCATACACTGTTTTGGAAAGAAAGCACAATAGGAACTTTTTCTCTAGGTACCAAAGTTACATAAATGTTACTCCACACAAGGAACCGACAGGATACAGCTCAAGAATGAGCTCAAGAAACTCCAGCAGGTTTCCAGTTTGCAATTTCAAAAATTATTTATGATGAGGCTAGTATTGTACAACTCTTTTCTGCACAAAGACGTTGATAAATATTCATGAATTGGGTCTCGTAACACAGAAAAAGGGGAGTATTATTCTCCCGCAGAAAAGATAAGGGAAAGAACATACAGAGAGGTTAAGTGACTTTCTCAGGTTCACATGGGAAGTTTGGAAACCCAGAAATAGAGTCAGAGTACAGACTTTCGAAAGGATTTCAGGTGTCTCCATTATACTACTCAAAGCGGCTTAACGCAGTGACTGTGAGTTCCGTGCATATTTGAAATCAGGCCACTTGAGAGGGTCCACAATTAGGCAACCATTGCTACTAATGACCTTGGCAAAACCTGGTCCATGTTCTTGACTCTTGCTCCACAGTCTTTGGTACTGCAAAGCAGTGTGCTGTCCTACCAAGATACAGTGCCAGCTAATTAAAGACTGTAACTTACCCTTTGCCACCCAAAACCTAAAGCTCCATGGCCATTAAGCACTGTTTTGTTTTCTAATCTGTTCAATGGAGCTTAAAAGCATTATTTTTAGACTAGAAATTTGGGATAAGTCCTGGGTTTTGTAGAATAGTTATGCTCCAAGAAATCCTTTCACTCAAAAATGGATGATTACAACAGTTTCTATAAATATAAATTGTTTTACAGACAAAGACAGACATTACAGTTTGCTCTAGATTTCACTGAAATTAAGCCAGCAAATCTCTCATGCCAGTACTATAACAATAATCATGCTGATAGTGTTATTTCAGTTTACCAAAGCCAAAATCCAATATGCTACAAATTAGATCAAGCACCAAATAAAATTAAGCAAAAGATAAGCAATGTTAAAGGAAATGAATACTAATGAAAAATGAAATGTTTACATTTCTTTGCTGCGTTCAGATACAAGCTCGACATATACAAGCAATCATGTTGAACTATAGCTTTATTTCCCCCTGTTGTCTGCATGTCCGCTGCCCCCCCGCCTTTTTTTTTTTTTTTTTTTTTAATTTAAAAGCAGATTTTGCAGACAAAGATATGAGAGAGCACATTTCAGTTGTAAGGATACTGGTTTCAGGACAGGGGAAGGAAAACAGGGCTCAGACCAATTAAAAGCTTTAGAGAAGAAAGGCAAATCAATTAAAAATGCCAGAGGGCAGACATCGCTTAGGAAGAGACGAGACTTTGACAAATTTGAAATAGCTGTGTTCTATAAGGTCCATAATAGCAAATGAAAATAAGTTGCATTCATACCCACAAATATTCACGGGAGAATAAGGCATCTGATACATCATGGATAATATAGATCTATGCTTTCACAGACTGAATAAACAAACCACAGGACTGAGTTAGTGTTTCGTGGCTACTTTGAAGATGAAAAGCAATGTATAAAATGTGAGGTGTTATTCTTAAGACACCCAAGGCAACCAGCCTTCAAACTCAGCTGCTGAATTATTACTTATTGATCTGGCATTGCATTATTTTTTACACCACAAAACCCATTAGATACTCAATAGAACCCAGGCACTGAAAAGACAATAGTCATAAAAAGATTTGTAATTTGGGACTTCAAAAAATTATATTCCAATTTTGGCAACTTACTAGGAATAAGAACCAAAACTGCCATTGCTGAATGTATCCTTTGACTGTAACTATAATTTAAAAGCATTGTCTGATGTAATTTCTTCTTTTTTCACACAGTGATTCCCGGCCAATTATTTATCCCCCCTTCCTCCCCCCCATAAGAATAGTGTTTTGAAGTCAGCCAATGAAACATGTTTTATTTAAGGACTATATTCCTAGAGCAATGGATTCTTTGGAGACCTAAAGGTTGCAGAGCACTTCATTAGTTCCACATAATGAAAGAATGGTGCAATTGAAGGAGGTTTCTAAGGGAGAATGGTGTGAAAATTAGAGACCCGTCTGCTCACTTCCAAAAAAAAAAAAAANGGTAAAAAAGAAGAAAAAGGAGAAAAAGGAGAAAAGGAAAAAAAAAAAGTGGATTTTCTAAATAAAGCACACCGTCTCCATTCAGCCCACGGAGAAAGGGTGCCTACTCAATCCTCTTACCGTTGACAATATAATAAAACCAGAGGAACTTTTTTGAAGTAGATCTGCACATTCCACATTTGGATTGAGGGGCAATGGACTGTTTAAATTGCTATTTACATTTCCAGCTGTTTTACCAGTGATTTGCCCAACTTAATAGCTCTTTAAGCTTTTAAACAAGAAAATAGCTATTCTCACGATTCAAAGAAGAAACCATGGTTATTTCAGACTGCCTCTATTGTAAAAGGCTTAGCCCCCTCTGTCTTTATAGATGCCCTTCCCTTTATAGTACTTCCCTTTTCCATCTCCTCCTACTTTCTAAATCTTCTTCCATTTTTTAGTTCACTTTTTACATTATAGAATTTTAGCAACATAATGCATCTTTGCTGATACTGGTGATTCAAAGAAAATGTTTGCAGGCAGCCACCAAGGTTCCCAAGAGAGGCTTAAGTTAGCAAGAAAATTAGATTTGCGTGTAAAATCATCTGCTAGTTATTGGGGAGTTAGCCAACGTTAAACAAATGCTCGACAACTATTGAAAAATGTATATTTATTTATCCACTTTCCTCTGGGGAGGTATTTAAAAAAAAAAACCTAGAAGTGTGTACAGGCATAACGTAAACTGTATTTTCTGCTTATTTTTCAGGCAGAGTGGAAGAGGAGGGCAAAGGGGCAGTCCACAGATAAGAATGAGACTAAGATGAAAGGTTAAAAAGGGGAGGGGGGGTTATTTCATAGTGGTTCTATAAACCACTGCAATTATTTTGTTATAATTTGAACCCATTAGCGTGTTTAACCTGGCACTAACAAACTGTAAAATCATGAAGAAGAAATTAAAAACCAAAACCCAGCCCCTCCTGGTTTTCCCCTGATCAAAGCTTCAACGTTTTCCTTTTATGAACTCTAAATGTCCCCTGTGTTTACAGATGATTGCAACACTAGTCAGATAGTGGGGCAAACAATCAAATCCAAACCTTGCAGAAAGTGGTAGCAGCAACTCTGATTAAAATTTTGAAATTAATACAGTTCACTAAAGAAAATTATAGTAATGCTTGGGAAAATGTAAATTCTTTTCTCTTTAGATTGTACCCTAACTTCAACATTTTGAGTGAAAAGTATTATAACTGGTGTAATGCTAAACATCTGTTCTTTTAAAAGTAACACTTTCTATTTAGCAGTCAGTATATCCTAAACTAAAATTACCATGTTTTTGTAAGGCTTGTAAGAGGTAGTTTATAATCCCCAAACTAGCATACTGGCTGCTGATGAGCAAATGTTTGGCCTGGTGTCATGCTCTGGCACGTCACTGACAACATAACAGTTTCACTAGGCAAGACAGGACCAAGAATCAATGTGTATTTGAATTACTGTGGTTCTAAGAAAATTGGCTTATAAATGGAATATCTGTTTCATTCCAAAATAAAGGGAAAAAATCTGCACACCTGAGTCACTGAATGGTGACAAAGTTCTAGAGAAAGCAGGTTTAAGGGTAAATCAGGTCTGCAAAGAAAAAAAAGACTATCAAACAGCACAAAAATCAGGGTCTGGTAGGGGCAAGAAAAAGCTGGAAAAATACCCCAAAATTTTAAGTACAATTAGACTGTATGAACTTCGTTAGTGAAAAGAAATTCCATTGACATCTAGTACACTGCAGGAGGGTTGAAAACAAGCAGTACTTGGCAGAATTTTTTCTGAAAAACTGTTTACTTAGGTTTCGATAATTCTGAGGCAGCTCTGCTATTAACGCGAAAAAGAAAACAAATATCCACCAGAGTGGGGGGTGGGAAGAAAACTTTGTAAACTTCTAACATGACAAATCCAGCGCTGTTTAGGAGTACTGGTGAAAAAACAGCATTCTGCCTAAATACATAGCATAAGAACGCATGAAAATACTGAAAGAATGGCTTGGAAGGAAGTTCCTTAGAGCAGGCATTCATCTTGTGGCGCTCAATTCTAAGAAACTCGATGCTTTCCCACTCTTCACAAGACAGACTTTGGGTTATACATAAAATAACTCCTGTTTCTACCATGTTTCTGTTACCATTGTGTAGCAGTAGAAAAGGAAGACTGCAAATCAGATCTTGTTCTGTGCCAAGGAGTTGCTCTATGAAATGAGATACACTATGTATATTCCCCTAGCCTTGGTTTCAACAACTAAAAATAGCATTAAGATCCATCTTCATGGAAGTTCCTAACAAAACAAGAGGAGAAAAGCTACTGTATACAAAGTGAAAAGAATTAGCTTATGGTCTATTAATAGTCAAACCTGTGCAGTAGAGTAGCCACAGGAAGTCACACTTGGAATGAAAAAAAACATTTGAAAGTAAAACTTTCCAGCACTGGGCAAAATTAACAGCAGATGCACTCCTCTGAGCAGCTCTACTAAAAACAATTGTTTACAATAATGTACAATCACAGCTGCAGGATCAGGACCCATTTCTGAGCTGCAGGAGCCCTGTATTAGAAAATGCATTTGTATTAAATCATTGCAACTACTTTGTCACAAAGATGGAAGTCTTACTGCTAAAGGAACCGTAGTAAAAGGCCAATGACTCAACCCAAATGCTCTGCAGCATATGAACAGTTGCACATTTTATGCAGCGTTCAGCTGCCACAGCCACCAGGTCTCAGTAATGCCTCCCGGCAAATCTCATTAGGCTTCTTCCTGCTCCATTAAAATTACTGGAGATTAGGAAAGAAGGATCAAATCTATTTTATGTTGCATGAGGATCTGTGGCTGCAGATCCTCAGGTCTAGGTCTTTATGCTTACCTATTTACTCACACAGATAATATTCACCCCAGAGATTATTATTTCTCTAAGAATCTGCATAATACAGATAGTCCTTAGTGCCCAAAACGAAGGAATTCACCTGACACAAGCATGTTGTACATGTGGATTAACACACAACTTAGATGTCAGAAAGGTACAGCAACTGTGAAAGCAAGCACAAGACTAGCAGGTTTCCTTCACCTCTGATCTCCTCTTCCAGTTTCAGTCTGCCTTCACCCCTCCAAAAAAAAAAAAAAAAAAAAAAAAAAAAAAAAAAAAAAAAAAGTGCTCCCAAGGCTAACCAAGACACAGAAGGCTCTACTTCCTTCTCCCAGCAAGGCTGCTCCGCAACCTCTTCCAGACAGCCTGCCTAAGCATTTCCAGCTGGGTATTAATACACACGGTGTGGTTGAAGCCAGGCTCCTGCAGACTCTCCCTGGTGTGCCTGGGCTCGCACACCTGCAGCCCCTCTATCAGAGGGCTTGAAGGTGACTGGGGTAGGAGGGTTGAGGCAGCTATGTCTGCACAGGCTACACAAATGCAGCAGCAGCGGTGAAGGCTATGAGAAACTACTGATTAGCTCACATAGCTATTCCCATCTTGGAACTTCTTGGTATTATCCTCCCCAAATAATGTTATGAGCACAGAAAGAGATTTGCAACTCCAGAAATGGTGTTGCAAGCAGGAAAGTCTAGAAACAAAGGAGTTAGTCTAATCTTCATCACAGGTTGTTACCTTTCCAAAGCCTCTCAGGTACTGGGAGATTGTCTGGAGATGAGGGACTGTTTGGTGAGATACACCCAGCTAGCCATGCTCTCATGCTGCAGGAGATGCTCTGAGATCTGAGCAAATGAGCAAACTGGTTACCCTGGGTACTGGAAAGAGGAGTCTCAGTATAACCCTGGACCACTGCAAGGTTCACCAGGGAGGAGTTGGTCTCTAGGCATGGCCAATTTCCAGTGCTTCAGAGGAACTAAGCAAACACTAACCCAGGGTACATCTGGCTAATTGTATAGTGGGAGAAAAAAAATCTTTCTTGACCCCAGTGGTTACCCAGCTAAACCCCTGAAGCACAGGCTTTTATTACAACCATTATCTTTATGCAAATAATGATCATGCTGAGGACTTATTCTGCCTGTTACATATGAAGGAAAGAGCTGAATGAATGATACATTCTGGACAGATTCCTTGGCCAGAAGGGACCATTCATGCCAAAGCCAGTTTGAAAGAATATCTTTCAGAAAGATATCCAAACTGCCTCTTAAAGACTCCAAGTGATGTCAATCATGCTGCCCCCTTTGTCTATTGTCGTAATGTTCAGTTACCCTCACTACTAGGACTCTACCCGAAATCAATGTACAATTTATCTAGCATGAGCTCTTCCCTATCATACCAGTTTCCGCAAGCCTGAAAAGCAGTGATAAACTGCTTGGTTGCATTTTTCTGTTAACATGCCTACTGATGGCAATTTTATAAAGAGCTCTGCTAGCCCTGAACTGCTCTGTTTCAGGCTTTGGTGGGATTCATAAGGTGTCAGAGAAATTCTCTCTCAGATGCCAAAAATTCTGCAAGGGAACTAGGCAAAAACATTTTTATTTTTTTCCTTGAATGGAAAAAACAGACAGACATACCAGAAGCAAAGAAGAAAAATGAAAATTACTCCAGTTTACAAGCTATGGCACAGAGTGTGGCTGCAAGGCAAACTCTTTTATCCTTACTTATGCCTCTGTCCATTCCAGTAATATACACTGGCCACACACAAAAAGGCTGCTTGATCTCAACCTACCAAAACGGACCCCAGGAGAAAGCACAAGCAGGGAGAGAAAAAACAATTAGTGCAACAGTAAGTGGAATCTGAGACAGCAGGATGTTTCATGAAGCTATTGCTACAATCTCAGTGTGATGGCTCAGAGCTCTGAGTGCTAGAAAGGCACAAACCATTAATCTAATTGTAATGGATAAAACGTGGGTTCTTGCCAGCTGGAGATATTGCAACTAAGCATAGCAGAGGCCATCCTTAGTCTATGTCTTCTTGTTCCAGAAATGTCCAAGACAACAGAGAAGAGCAGACACACACATCATCTGGCATTATGGAAAAACAGCTCCTCAGCAGCTCTGGGATGTGCTCGATCAATAGTTCAAAAATACTATTGGTTGAACACTGAGTAGTAGCAGGTGCACCTACCACACAGCTATTAAAAAGCCTGTTCCCGCAATCAATTCCTTACATGGATACTCCTTGGCCTACAGACATACCAGTTTTCAAAAGTCCTGTCAAGGCTTCACTTGTCTGGCTCTGTTGCCACCGCCACAACAGTCACGCGAGCACATGTGTACCTGTATTAGGTTAATTGCTGTGTTTCCTACAGAACACGCTTCATTTTTGCTGGGTGACAGATGCATGAATGGAGCTTCCTGGCTGTGTCTGGTGTCCTTCTGCACTCATTTGCCTCTGTCCTTTACTCGCTTCAGATCAAACAGGTATAATCTTTGCTGTTCGCACAGTCACCCCACAGCTGCTGCCCCACTAGGCGCACTTCCTTTCAACTGTAAATAACAGACCTGTAACTAACAAAGAATTGACTAAAAACTGTTTCTATGTGTGGTTCCTTGCTGGTGTCTGACTCGTGTTGAAGTCAGTCTAAGTACAGTACATGTAAGCTGAAAAATCTTTTAGTCCTAACATCAGAAGTGCAGCAAAATTTGTGTTCCTTGACACAAATAAAACCCACCCTTTACTGCTGAGAGTCCTATGCTGAGAGCCCAAAATATAAGCATATATAGAAATTGCCTCTCCTAATTCTTTTTAGGAGGCTCAGAGATAGGAAGCATTAGCTGAATAAAGATGCCAGGCTAAGTGAAGACTTCAGACTCTTACTGTCGATCACACCGAACAGTGTAACTCTGTGTGGTTTTGCCGAGTTTCTTTTTTAGTGCATGAACTTCAGTCACTGAAGATACACAATGTGTATCTTCATGAACAGCCTAAGTTGCCTTCAAATGCTCTATGCCTTAATATGCCTCGTGCCTGCATGT
Organism: Burhinus bistriatus; assembly: GCA_013397275.1. Lineage (NCBI taxonomy): Eukaryota > Metazoa > Chordata > Aves > Charadriiformes > Burhinidae > Burhinus > Burhinus bistriatus. The sequence continues at coordinate 504,756 of VYXH01008827.1, forward strand.
GAATCCTTCACAATTTGATTCCCAGACTTTAAGTTCTGACCATTTGTAAATATGTAAAAATGCTCAAAAAATACATAAACACATAAAAATGCTCAAGATTAGATCCCTGGCATGCTGCGTTATGTGAATGCAAATAGAGCCAGGACTCTAGTCCTGGACAAATCCTAAATTTGCTGCATTCAAAGAACCTTGGTCTCAGAAGCCAAATTTACATAAACAAACTATTCCACTAGCTGTGCAGAGGGGAAGAAGCACAACAAGCTGTGAGGTGTAGGTGCAGCCCCCTGAGGCTGAGAACCAGAAGGGATGTCAGAGCTTGCACAGCACACCTGTGTAGATGTTGCCTGCATCCTGATACATGTGTGCCGTGGCTCTTCAGAGCAATTGGCAGGAAAGTTTGCTTTTTGCCGCAGCCTCTCTTAGCAGAATCACGACAGCACATTTCCAAGGCGGAACAGCTTCTCTGGGGCCTGGTATTAACATTTTGGTAGACAGTCCTTTATGCTGTTGGTGAACACTTCAATTCCGAGGATGGTATGTATACATGTGGTATAGATGGCACTGAGAGTAAATTTCTCATCACTACTTTGCCTTCTGGTGGGAAGTTAACATATGCTATTGCTCAGCAAAGGCCAACATTACATTGTAGTTCCCTTATTTAAAACAATAACAACTGTCTCCTGCATAGAAAACTAATAGGCCCTGTCCACAGATGGCGTAAATTAGCATGGCACCACTAATGTCTGATTTATAACAACTGAAGAGCTAGCCTTCCCAATATAGCACATGATTAAGCATGCACTTTACTAGCCTGGAAATGTCTTGAGGGCCATGTAATTGTGTGGTAATGAACTAAACTTTTAATTAAGTTCTCATTTTGAATTAGAATCAATAAGTCAATAAATAGCCTTCACTTGATTTAGATGATAAACATGCACAGCTGAGGCTGCACTCTATGTCCTCCCTAGTTTTCAGGCTCCCCTTTCTCCTCCATATGTCAGAATCTAATGAAGGAGCTCTGAAGAATGGTCCTAATATATTATTGTCACACATGGTGATAATACTGGTAGAGTTAGGAGACTGCCAGGTTTCTATTATAAATCCTGTTCCCAAGGTTTTATAGCATGTGTGTTTCAAACTGCAGTCAGCAAAGTTGTTTTTACAAGGAGCTGTCAGCCCCAGTGTGAATTTTTGTCAAAATAAAATTAAAAATGGATTTGATTGATTCAACCTGTCAATTTTTCAGGATTTCTGAAGCTATTTTTGCTAACCTCTGGCATAATATGCCTTAGATTTGAAAAATGCAGTTTCATAGCAAGCTTTTAAAAAAGACTAATTGCTGATTTTTCTTGGAAGGAGAGAAAGGGCGAATAGGTTTGTATGGTGGTAATGACTTATATTTTAAGAGTAGACAAGATCTTTCTGACCATCTAGTCTGACCCTTTGAATAGCTAGGTCACAGAATTTCACCCAGTAATTAACACATTTGACCGAGTAACTTCCAGGTTGAATTATAGCAGATCCTTAGAAAGCTATTACCTCTCACTGGAGGGAATGTCACAGGCAAACTATATAATCCAGTAGTTGGAATGGCAGAGCAGAAGTTATCACTTCAGACTGCTACTCTTCACTCTGATTCTGACTCACTGTGTGGTCTTATGAAAGTAACTTAATTTTTATGATTTCTCCATTTTTCCATCTTCTGCAATGAGGAAAATAATATTTAAAAGCCTCAGAGAGGGGGTGGTGAGATGTAATAAATTATTTGAGGAATGCTTTGAACTAGTCAGATAAAAGATGCAATGTTGTAAAAGTAAGGAAAGCCACTACCGTGTATTCAAATTTGAAAGCTGATTACTTTTCAGAATGTGTTCTTTCTCTGCATTTGTGTCATGGTAACAACTACTGCGGAACAAATCTGGTTAGGTGAAGAGCTCAGTCTCACAGTCCATTGTTTCAAATATTTTAGAAAGAAATAGTGTAGAAGTTGATTTGGATATTTTCAATCAACTTGCAATATTTTTCTCTAATGGAAAGGGTGGTTTTCATTATGACCAGATTTTGTCTTAGCTTGCACTGGATAAAGCACCTTTCAGTGGGACTCTCTTAGGGTCACAAAAACTGTCCCTTTCTTGGCTGACTCAATACCTGGTAGACAATTGGGTTCTGGAGAGCAATTGCTACCTCTCTGAAATTAATGGGGCAGTTTACACTCTGGACTGTCACTGTGGCTGGACACTCAAAAAAAAGAGGGTTTCATCTTCAGGACCATGATAATAATGCTTGGCACTGGCATGAAGAATAATTCAGACCATTATGCCTTAAAAAATATCCAGCATCATTCAACTGCAATATCCAGGACCTTTCTCAGAGTGACTTTTACAATTAAGTTCCAATAATAATCCTTATCATTTAGTGGCCATATCTACCCTGCTAAACATATCTGCTTCAAAAAGTGATCCTTGGCACTTAGGCTACTGACCTGAACACACACTGAGTATCCTGCTGGTCCAAACTGCCACCTCTGTGTCCCCAAGAGATCATTATTATTATTATTTTATTGCAGCTTTCTAATTCACAGTCTCCAAAAAGCAAGGGAGAAGTAGGACAGGGAGGAGGGTAAGGTCCACAGTCTATGGCACTGCAAGTTTAGAGAGGTGCTCAGTCAAGTAAAATTAGTTGGCCCACTGAAGGACCGTCACAATGAAAACCTCAGAGATATGCGCTGGGGAACATCAGCTCTGCACATCTCAGCTCCTGGTCCTGCACTATTCACCGGGACATTTTCTGTGCAACAGACCATAGCTGGGGCATAATGACTCCAGGAGCAGTATCTCACTGGAAAACATGGAAGAGAGATGAGGAATACCAAAGCAATCATTGCTGCACTGTGGTCAACCACTGCTACAGTGACTTTCTTGCAAGAGAGAAAGCATAGGGGGAATTCTCCCAAAATAACGATAAAACTTTAGACTTACAGAAGTGGTAAGTTTGGATCAGTGGAGCTATGTAGCTGGTCTTAACTTGTTTTCTAACGTCTGTACAGCCAGGTGCTTTAGAAATAAAATTTCTATGGTAAAAAGCTCAGTTCTTTGCCTGTTTTTTTCCAGCTCATTTGGATTAGAAATTCAACACTAGTTTAGAGTTCTCAAAACCTTTGTAGGACTTGAGAAATTTGTGTGATGGTTTGGGAGGTCTCAGGGTCTGAATCCTGGTCACGGAGAAAAATGTTAGACTGAAATCTAAGTCTAGGAACATGCCCTAAGCTCCCTAAAGTAGTGACCAGTCTCCGCCCTACCTGGGCAAATAGTGGACCAGAATGTAGAAGTAGCTGTGACAGCCTGATAAAGCTCTACAAAAGTCAAACTTCACAGTAGAAACTCTAATCCTGCATCATTGGTGACAGCCAACATGGCTTCACTAAGGGTAAATAGTGCCTGACAAATTTGGTGAACTTCTACAATGGTGTTACAGCATTAGTGGATAAGAGAAGAGCAACTGACATTATCTACCTGGACTTGTGCAAAGCATTTGACACTGTCCTGCACAACATCCTGATCTCTAAATTGGAGACACATGGATTTGACAGGTGAACCACTTGGTGGATAAGGAATTGGCTGGATGGCCACATTCAAAGTGTTGCAGTCAACAGCTCAATGTCCAAGTGGCAACCAGTGACGAGTGGCATTTGTCAGGGGTCGGTACTGGGACTGGTGCTGTTTAACATCTTTGCTGGCAAGATGGACAGTGGGATTCAGTGCACCCTCAGCAAGTTTGCTGATGACACCAAGCTGTGTGGAGCAGTTGACACGCTGGAGGGAAGAGATGCCATCCGGAGGGATCTTGACAGGCGGACCTGTGCAAACCTCATGAAGTTCAATAAGGCCAAATGCAAGGTCCTGCACGTGGGTCAGGGCAATCCCAAGGACAAATATAGGCTGGGTGGAGAATGNAACGGTCTTAAACTGAAAGGGGGTATGTTTAGATTAGATATTAGGAAGAAATTCTTTACTGTGAGTGTGGTGAGGCACTGGAACAGGTTCCCCAGAGAAGTTGTGGAGGCCTCATACCTTGAGGTGTTCAAGGCCAGGTTGGATGGGGCTTTGAGCAACCTGGTCTAGTGGAAGGTGTCTCTGCCCTTGGCAGGGGGGTTGGAACTAGATGATCTTCAAGGTCCCTTCCAACTCTAACCATTCTATGATCCTATCTACAAACACAGAAGAGAAAGAAAAGAAAAGCTATTTATATTTTTACTTCAACTGTAAATTCTTTAGTAAGCACAAGAAAGTTAGCTTTCTACATTGCGTTCACTAGTGCCTCAACACCTACAGCAGTTCTGCCTGACCCCACACAACAGCTTTAGGGGGGTGGAGGGCAGGGTCAAAGCCGTTAGTAACAATTCTTATAGTTTAAATAAACAGGTAGCATTAAAGGGCTACTATGATCATATTTGTCAAGGTTTAGGCTGGACTGGCCACTGAGATGAAAAGACAGATGCTCTCCCCCATCTCTCTAAGGAGAGGAGGGAGAAAGAGAACGAGACTTAAGAGTTTAGAAGGAACTAAACTACTTTAATGAAATATTAATAATAAAATAACAAAAAGAAAATAATGCAATATACACAAAAATGTATCAAGCTCCCAGGATGATGATCATGTCACCAGCAGGCACTGGGGAGGTCCCAGACGGGACTTAGTGACAGACAGGAACTGGATTCATGATCTGGATTCNTATTCAAACAGTGTCTCCATGAAGAAGATACTAATGCATCCTGGTTCTGTCCGTAACATGCTACAGAAAAACTGTGGGCAGCAGGAGCTGGATGTAAAATATAATTTTTCATACAACTGAAGATCAGTTTTTCAGCAAAATGAAAATTCTTGTGGAAACAATGTTTGCTGTGGTCATTTCTTATTTTTAACTGAAAAACTCAAACCTGAAATATTTTAAGACAAGGCCTAAAAAGGGGGGTTTCAATGTTATTCAGTCATTTGCTGGGTACTGACATCCTCCATAGAAGAAAAAATAATAATTAAAAAAAAAAATCAGACACTGAACATCCAGACTAAGTATATGTTTGCTCTCCCCCCCACCCCCCCCTTTCTCTTGCTCTCTGTCCAACTGCTGTCTAGGGCAGAGTCACAACTTCAGCCATGGTTTATAAGGTGCTTCTGTAAAATCCTTTCTCTGCAGAAGTATCTGGAGGACAATAGATTCTCTTCTTATTAGGAAAGAGAAAAGATCTGCCATCAAAAAATGCAGAAAACTGAATAATCAAAGAGAATGGAATCAAACACCAGAGGTTGCATGAGACCTGCTATGTAGGCATTTGCCACGAACCCCCTCATATCCTGTACTTTCTCACAGCACTTGCATATTGCATAACCTTTGCTTCACTGTAATGTTTGCTCTGCGTATTGAAATTATATCTGCCTGGTGAGAAAGAACAGATGCAAGCTTCTCTGCGCAGGTTCCAACCTGGCTGGAGAGGAGTATCCCTGGTTTAGAAGCTGGGTTGGCACGCTTTTTTATTCTGAGACGTTTATGTTGCCTCATGGCAAAATCTTCAAGGTGGTGAGTATTTCACACATGTTTGTACAAAACTCAGCAGGACTGGTTTTGGTTGGCCTTGTTAGCTTCAACTTCACAAAAATAACAGATAATATGTTTTTGTTCACACACAGTTACAATGTCTTGTAGCAGTTTAAATGTGGTTGTTATTAGCAGGGACCAAAAAAGAGTCAGGAAAGGGCTTCTAAAGAGCACGCATTAACAACTGAATCTTCTTGAGCTGGGGAAGGTTTAGACTCAGGACAGTGTCAAACACAGGATTAAACACCCTACATATGATGATTTCAGCAACCACTTAAGTACAATACACCAAATTAATTCCTGATTTAGAGTATTTCAGTGGGGTTGTACCAAGAGGTGAATTTAACATGCTGACACTGTTCAGCGAGAAATGCATAGATGTACAAGTAAGCATCATGAAAGCACTTAAATTTCATTTCTCAGAATGTTTTCCTGTCCCTTTGGGCATCAATGGTGACCAGAAGTACATTGGAACAGAGCTGGTCAGCAAAAGTATAAAAACACAGAGGAAGAACTACCAAAAGCCATTCCTTTAAGTCACAACTATGTTCTAATACATACAGTCCAGAATAACTCTGAGCGTAAAAAATTACCAAAATCACCTTTCTCTGTGAGGTGAAGCTCACCTTTGTCACAGATAATTTAAGAGTATAAATTGCCATGTAATACTTATTCATTGCTGGGTCAATATTGAACCAACATAATTTCCCCTTAGTCTGTAGAGTTGAATAGTTTGTGAACAGGGTGATACAGGCTGTGGTGTTGGGGTAGGACACTGAAAAAAACCAATGAGAACAACTGAAGGGTTGGACAGTTTTCCAGATCTACCTCCCAACTTCACAGCTGGCAGCTGCCAGATGTATGCCTCGTACTTCAGATTACGCCAAGAACAAACTCTTACATGAGTTCTGATTCAGAGGATGACAGTGGCTTTCCTGGAGCCTCCTCTTTCACTGTATGGTAGATACAAGATTCCTGTAAACACCAACTTAAGCAGCTTTTGCTCCCACCGCCAGGAACTGAGGTTAGAGTCAATAGCTCCTGTGGAGGCAGAACCACAATATTAATCACATGACATTTGTCTAGGCAGGGAAGCACACTACTTACAGGTGACAGCTTGGCCAGTGCTGATGCAAAACAGAAAACTGAATTTTACTCTCTTCTGGGTTACAAATATGGGATTTATTGTTGCTATCCTCATTCCACTAGCCTTCATACTGAAACTAGCGTGGAAAGAGAAGACCATTTCCTGTATTATACACAAATGTGAATGCTACTGTGCAAGGAGATTCACACCAGAGTAAGATTCTTTGCTGTAATGTGTCACATTAACCAACACACAGAAACCCTATCCAAACAAACTGCTGGCTACCAGCTATTGCTGATGGGATTTTTTTTTTTTTTAAAATGTATTTAGGCTTGTGGGTAGGTGTCCCATACACCTTTGCAGTAATGCTAGTTCCCTTAGAATGTGGAATAGCTCCTTTTTCTCATTTACTGATGTGCAGCAGCAGACGGCCAGAAGTAAGTGGGAATCTTCAGGGCAGCCATATGGGATTAGGTACAAAGAAATATAGGAAGATAACTGCACAGTGTCATGGTTCAGCTGGGATGGAGTTAACTTTTTTACTAGCAGCTGGTATTGTGCTATGTTTTGGATTTGGGAAGAGAAATGGTGTTGATAACACATTGGTCATTTTGGTTGTTGCTAAGCTCTCAAGGCCTTTTCTGCTCTTTACCCCGCCCTGCCAGCGATGGCTGGGAGTGCACAAAAAGTTAGGAGGAGACACAGCTGGGACAGCTGACCCCAACTGACCAAAGGGATATTCCATACTATGAGATGTCATGCTCAGTATATAAAGCTGGGGAAAGAAGGAGGAAGGGGGGACATTAGGGGTTACTGCATTTGTCTTCCCAAGTAACCGTTACACGTGATGGAGCCCTGCTTTCCTGGAGATGGCTGAACACCTGCCTGCCAATGGGAAGTGGTGAGTGAATGCCTTATTTTGCTTTGCTTGTGTGCGCAGCTTTTGCTTTACTTATTAAACTGTCTTTATCTCAACCCACTAGTTCTCTCACTTTTACTCTTCTGATTCTCTCCCGCATCCCAGCCGGGGAGAGTGAGCGAGCGGCTGCATGGTTCTAGCTGCTAGCTGGAGTTAAACCATGACACACAGCTAACAAAACATGGTAGCACAGCTGAAATTAACTTGATACGGATCAGTATTTATTCCACTGCAACAGTGCTACTAATCTCAACAGAATTAAAAGTTCCACAGCATTTTGTCAATGATGTATGACACACATCTCTTTATACTGATACAGTCAGCTTTCCACCAAGCATAAACCACCCATGTAGACAAGCCCACCGTGAACACATTGGGTGTTTACAGCAGTTGGCCTGTCATGCAGATTAAGTCTGAGCTGGAGCAGCCAATCGTTTCGATCTCCTGGCAGCATGCAGGGCAGATGGAATATTAATCTTCTGAAATATCATACCATGCAATTTATAATAATCAGGGGACTGATGAGAAAAATCCAGACTGGTATTATGGAAAATGGGCCATTTAATAATCTCGTTTCAGCAGACTTAGAGAAATGGGTAAGAGATTCCAGACATATCTGAAGACTTTGAAGGCACCAAGGAAATAATCCATTTAATTCAATAAAAATCCAGTCTGGAATTGCCTCATTTGCAGCTTGCTTGACATTTGCTGAAATTTTTGGTGCCAGTACAATAAAATTGCTCTCTCAGTATAATTAAAACACTCAGTAACATATTATTGAATGAGACATTTAGTGTCTGACTAAAGTTTTTGTCTCAAAACCACAGACATAAAATATTTTAACATAAACCGGCCATGAGAATTGAGTAATGACATTTGAATGCAGAGCCTGGTCAGGAGTCCTCTACCTCTTCAGAGGTTCTACCATTGCAGGCTGAGATCTCCTTGAATTATAGGATGGGACTACTGCTGTGCTCTGCACACTATTTCAAAATCACACTTTAAAAACTTCAATTCACAATGTATATTTTTTAGATGGACAACTATTGACACATTGCAACACCTCTGTCCAGAATGGAAGCTTGCCAGCTACATTATAAATCACATCACCACAGAAGCAGATGGCCTGTGGGTGCACACCACTTTGCACATGCTGCAGCTCCTTGTGCAGTGGCTGGCTGCAGGGCTGAACTATAACACAATACTAAACCATCAAGCTAGTATTTATGACCTTATTTGTCTTCCTAGACCAATGGGTACGACCCAACCTCATGTTTCCACTGATGGAATGCATCCTCTGACTGGACATCAAAAGGCAACGACATACATCTTATTCAACGGCCACTGCCTGTATAAATTTTCACTAACAGCAAGAAAGGAATCATGGTCCACAGCCAATAAAGGTCGAGAGCTAAGCATCTAACACAAGCACAAAGACAAATGGGATACTCTCACCTGTTCAAGGCAATGGAGAAAAATATCTTGTCAACACAGGTTGTCAGTGTGCTGCAGCTTGTCCATGAACTTACATCCTCATACGACTAGCTGGTATTGTACAAAACAGTGACTGCACAGAATGATTTGCCTGGTTTTGTGTAATGCAGTGCTTTCACATTCATTTCCCAGGCCATTTGTTTGCAAATTGGCCTCTTCACCAGTGAAATTGAAAGACAAATCAGTATTAGTAAAGAAAGTATAGAACCTGTGAAGTGTAACATCATGGCTATTTGCCATTTCAGGTAAAAGAAGTACATTGAATAAAGATTAAAGAATAATTGATTGAAGAACAAAGATGACAAGCAATGATATAGACCATCTTATTTGCCTAAAAGTGAAGGGCTCCTGACAGAGGATGGATGGATGGATTTGCTTTTTCTCAGAAACACTGTCCAGTTCTTGAAATGCCAACCGAAAAAAATTCAGGAAGTACAAATGTGGTCTAATGTCAAACAAAAGATGTAATTTCAAGTCATGAAACAACAGATTTCAGTGGAATGGCACATCCTTAATTTGGTCTGCAGATTGCGCCACACAGCTACAAACAAAGAAGTCCCTAAAACTTTGTGGGTGGCAACACAAAGGAGGCATAGAGACCCTCTGGATATATTACAACATTATGGTACAACTCTGTTTATTAAGTCAATCTTTCATTCTCTGCTTTAAAATGTCTACAGTTATTTTCTCTCTTCCATTCTCCTCCACTTTAGTTGAACAAATTAATTATTTGAACAAGTCTAACCCAGGCCACCATGGCAGCACCAAGGCTGAACCCCAGCTGTTTCCTGTGGAGGTGAAGCAGGACACTGCATGGCTGCAGGACTTGTCCCCTCCCTACCAAGGGACTGCAGGGCTCCTGGGAAGCACCCTTAACAGATCAGGGCTACCCATCCATATATTCCACTCCCGCTGGCTTCTAGCTGCTTCTGTGCAAAGAAAATAGAGGGTTTACTGGGTCCCTTACCAAGGTCTCATGGTTTCTGTCCCTGGGATTCCTTCTGTCAATGGAAGGAGGCTGGCAAAGAGCTCCAACACTACTGCCTTGTTAACAGGAAGCCATCTGAGCAAAGGACCACCCTACAGGAGCAACTGCCCCCCACTATAGGGATAACAGTGATGAGAGGGGCTGAACAACTGTACAGGGTGATTCAAACTGTTTGCCCTACAGGAATTCCAGCCCCTTAGACATACTCTTCCCTATACAAAAGTAGTGACGCTTTTCTCTGTCTGTCTTTTTCCTTCTTGCATACTCCCAGATACTATTTGTAATTTCAATTCATATCCTAAAGCATTCCACAGAGGCATCATTCACTACCTTTCAGGATACAGTGATTAAAGTCATCAACAATGAGATTTTTATCTCTTAGAAAGTTTTTGCTGTCACACATAGCTCATATAAGGTTTGCGCAGTTTTTTGTCATAATTCTCACAGGAAAATGAAACTATTTAAAAGCAGAATAATAGAATGATGGTGATTGCAGTTTGTTGCTGACCTGCTGTGGGGTGAGTTGTTGCTCAGTAATCAGAGCTCCAAAGACCATTCTATGCTTTTCTGTGCTTCACTAGCACTGATAGAGCATTGCTCCAACACTGATGCAGAGGTGATAATTATTTGCAAGACTGCTTTCTAGCTATCCAGATGAGATGTGCTGGTTAAAAAAAGTACATCTCAAACATCATCCTTGTCTTAGAAAGTGACTAAAGGAATCATCAAAATGCATATCGCCATCTGGATCAAGTCAGGTTTATTTTTGGTTTGTATCACTTGCCAGAGAACTGCTGGGTTATAAACACAATTGAACATAAATTGGCTATCATAAGGAAAGGCAAGGAAAAAATCAAATACTTTAGACAGATGTACTCCTATAGTCCCGGTCTTTATACTGCCAATGCAAATAAAAATGATTAAAGAAGAGATGGCTGTAATTGGCAGTCCCAGATATTTGAGATCAATAGAGCAATAAAGAATGTATAATGCAACTTTGTGTTAATTGCTCTACTTGGTTGTGGCCAGAACTCACATCCTTCTCTAAGTACAATAATTCTCTTGTTACTTGCATAGGCCCAGGATACCCTGGGTTGATCCGTATATAACATTGAGATATCTGATAGAATTACAGAATACTACTCAAAAACCTATCCGGTGGTTTCTCATTCTGCCAGTTTTTGACAGCTCTGTGTCAGCCTCAGGGGACCATTGAGTCCATCCGGAGTAATGCACGGTACATTGCAGGGGATTATTTGGGTCTCAGCTGCAGAGCTGTGGTGTTTTCCTGGTTTCAGAAAGGATACAATAGCTCCACGTGAGTTGGGGATACGACACTTGCAGGATGACCAAGGCAATCGAATTTTGTATCTGTATCTCTTTAGCTTTTAAAGCAATGATAGGAAAAAGTGATGCTGTTTTTGGAAAAACTGATGTGGAACACTCCAAGAGGCAAAGGCCAAAATTAGTACGTACCTGATCAGACTTTAGACTTTTGCGGCTGAACTTAAGGCTGTGCATTCACCACCATCTCTTTCCCTTCCACCCACCCAAAAAGGGATGTTGTTATACCAAATTAGCAGGAGAGACATTGACAGAGGGGAACAGAGGGTAGGGAGTTAAACAAAAAAACAGAAGTAATCCTTTGTACCCCAGTAAGACAGTGTCATCATAACATTTCATTAGGACTAGTGATCTCATTGAAACACTCTGGGCAGTCTTAAGGTAGTCTCAAGGGGGTAACAGTAGAAATTGAGAAAGAGCCTTCAGATAAGAACTGCACAAATATTTTGAATTGCCACTTCAGCCAGCTTCTTCTTAATACTATTTGTAGAGGTGCCAGTGCATGCAAATTTGGTCCTGCAGCCAGAATCTGGTTTACTGTCCTAGTGATGCTGCAGTCAGAAGATATTTCACTTCTTCACTGTGCTGTCTCATTGAGGTTGCATGGAGTTAAGATGTTTTTTCCACAGCTACTTGAAAACCACCGTTCTCGTGAATAATGTGCTGCACTTTGTATTAATTGGACACAGTTTAAGTTACAGGTATTAAAATGCAAGGAAATTGCCTTGAATAGTTAATTAAGAGGTGTCTTTCAGCTGAATACAAATTTAGGATTGGTCTTAATTTCTGAAAGTTACCACCAGTATCAAACTTACAAAAAAATGCAGGCTAGCAGAAAGCAGCAGAGCACAGCAGTAAATCTGCAAAGCTATTAGTCTTCTAGACAGCTGTTACAAATACAGCAGAAGCTGATGGATCTACATAATCTCAAATGTAAAAAGTCATACCTTTCATTCAGAGGAGTGCTTTATAGCCGTTAATTAAACCTCATGACACTGCAGGGAGTTAGTAAAATGCTAATGCTGGTTTTGCAGATGTGTAAATTAGCCCATTTATCACTTAATATTTGAATGTACTTGATCACATCCAGGGGAAACTGAACTGGAACCTTTGTAGCTATTGATTTTCCTATGCTAGAAGATATGGTATCTCCAGAGACTTAGAGAAGGAACATTCCATTTGAAAAATGAAATTACTTAGAATAGTAAAGACTTTAATCTTTTACCTTTTCCCAACAACATTGAAGATAAATATTCTCCCTCTACTGTGCCTAACATTTCAGAAAAAAGATATAAAAGTTTAGGAAGGTATGAAATAAGTTACTGTTTCTCTATTTTATTTGCCTGCCTGCTAAACATTTTCAAGAGGCCTTTTCCTGTACAGATAATTAGAGATAAATGCGGTACTTTCAAGTCAACCCATTCCTAGATGCAAGGAAGTAACACTAGTGAACAACAACATATGACTATGATTTCCAAGGAGGAGGGAAAGGCAGATGAGAAGTGAATTCTTAATTTTCAGAGAATTTAGAAAACCTCAAGTCTATTTGCTCTGGGTGACAAATTTAGTTAACACTGGAAGCTTTCAAAAGATGAGACACGTTGAAAGGATATACGGAATAAAGTATTTGGTGTCGTGCAGCCTCAGTGCCACACTCAGTAAAGGGCAATTTAAGATGTCTGGCCTCTGAAGTCAATAGACACTTGAATGAATGGCAAAAGGACTGGTGGGATCTCTAGCATATGGTACTTTTCAGCAGCGTTAAGGAAGGCCTGATCTTGTAATTTAGTGGGCAGGAAAGCAACTGAAGCTGAGTGGTCCTAAGGCTTTCAGCTCTCTGCCCACTTCCCATCTGTTTCAAAATCAGGACCCAGCAGAGAATACATTGCAGAATAATCATGTAACTGATCACACAAAATTACAATTACCCATTGAGTTGTATCCTATTGTGGTTGCAAAACCTTTGGGGGAAAGCAGATGCTGAACAGGTAACTGAAAGGGACAATGAAAAGAGCTGGCAGAGCTGTAGATGCCTGAATATGATTGCTACTAACATTACAGCTGTACAATTTACTAAGCTAGGGGTAATCGGATCTCGTGTTCCGGGCAGAAAGCTGAGTCCTGCACCACCTAAAGTGATGCTTACCTCAGTTCTCTTCAGCATTAGTTAGGCATGCTTTGGCTAGGTAAACTTATCCAACTTCCTTTGAAGCATCATGTCCTGACAGCTGCTAGGAACAGGATATCTGACCTGATAGGTATACCAAATCCTAAATTCCTGGAAAGGCCTCCTTTGAGCCTACTCTTTGGTATTTCCTTTCCTATGGAAATGGGCCGAACTGTCAGCCTCCTTGGAAACTGCAATTAATCCAGGGTGAGTAGCTCATTGCCATAACAAAGATGCAGACAAAATTGTTTTTTCTTCTCAGCACGTCTACTACTCAAACATTCTAGTCAAGCCACACACAGTAGGTTCAGCTTTGAGCTTGAAGCCAGAAAGTGCTCCAAAGCTGTGCTCTTGACCATGATGCCTACTATAAAGTGCTGCACTAAATAAATATCTGACATGTATCTGGGACTTATTCACTGGAAGGATCCCAAAGTGTTTTGCATGCTATATATAGGAATCACTTCATCTGCCACCAAAATGTGGTTACATCTGAAGCAAAAGGGAGGGCAGAGAACAGAAACACTGCAGCAATGATGTGAAAAATAGACCAGCTAATTTTAAAGGCAGATGAATTGTCATTTCTTGAGCCCGAATCAGAGCCTTTGAATCCCGCTTACTTAACAGAAGATGTCACAAAAATCTTCAGTGATGCCCTGTTGTCAGGTTCCCGGCTCTCCGTTACTGCTGAAACAGTCCTGCACAGCAGCTCTGATGTGCAATTGTCCTTTAACCATAATACTATTATTTTAAATATAATTGGAACACCAGGAGGACTTGGCATGATGACACCAACTCCAAACACTGGAGATAAGGCAGCACAGAAGGAAAGACTGATAATAAATTACCTGACAACAGACATTCCTGTAGTTCCAGTGCTTCACAGTCACTAATGCATTCATCCTCACAGCAACCCTGTAAAGTAAAGATAATCAGTTACACAGAGGAGGAACCAAAGGCTCAGGAAGACTCACATCCTCCACATCCAGCAGCTGTTCTTCAAGTTAGACCACGGTGTCATAGCTTCATCAAAGTCTCTAGGCAGAGGCTGAGGATTGGCCCTACTCTCCTTGGGGACTGGACAAGCCCCACCAGAGTTTGGGGCCTCAGTTGCTCAGGCCTAAAGTACGCTCAGGGTCATGGAACAGGACTGACAAGGTGCACTTAGGTGGCTTCACTTCTGGCTGTTGCTGCAGGAATGAAATGTGTTCTAGGACATCTTCCTAATTGCTGCTAGGTTGCGCCCAATCTTTGAGTTGCTGTTTATCATTGACCATGGAGCTGGAGCTCTCCTTTGGCTCTTCCCTAACACCATGCACTCCATCTCACTCTGGGGCATCTAACCCCTCCCTTCAGCTCAGTGTCACAGCAGCAAGAACAATGCTAGCACTGGAGAAGGAAGCCAGTGGCTCACCAGAGCTTTACACCGTCAATGGCTTTGAATTGCTATCATTCATCATCTACCTACAACCATGTTTCAAAGGGACTACACAGCTCACAACTCTGGTAATGAGTTCTGGAGCTTTTCACCCTGCAGTTACAAGTTCACTGTCTCCCTCAGTTAAGACTGAAAGCCACTCTTTGGTGCTTTCACTGACATCAGCCTCTTGGTTGCAGCATCGTTGTCTCTACCTGTTTCACCAGAAGAAGGTTTTTTTAATAGAACAGCATTGTTTGGGTGCAGCAAGAGTAGGGCTACTACCCAGGGGAAGACCAGGTGACAACACACGGTGGGCAGTGACCTCACCAACCAAGCACAGTCCCCCAGCAGAAGACACTGACAATCAGAGCAGGACAGTGACAGCAACAGGTCCTCCCCAGCAAGCATGAAGCAAGGTAACACGACAGGTTTGAGGTCAGGCTAGGAGATCCAAACACCACAGGAACAGCACTGCAGACAGGCAACCCAGAAGCACAGCTCAAGCTGGGACTGAAGGCCCAGCATAAATAGGCAGAAGGTGTGGTGGAGGCTCCCCGGGAGGTCAGTCAGGGCCACTAAGGCCTATGGTATTACCCTGGAGTGACTACACCTATTAGTGTTCTCAGGGCCCTGACAAGCGTTTTAGTTGAATGCTTCCCGAAGAAGTGTGTTTCTATAAAAAAATCTGAAAGCTTTTCTCACAGATCGATTTTGGAGTTGTAGTGTTGAAAAGTATATAAAGAAAATCTCTGTGTGTGATAAAAATGCACTGTAATTTTTAAGGCTTTTAATTTCAACAGAATTTTATGAGGGACAGAAAAATAGAAAATATTCCTCCCTGTCTTTCCCACGTAGTCAGGAGTTGTGCAAAGCAAATCTAGCACCATGTTGGATAGAAATGACCATGAAGAGAGCAAGGTCTTTCTTTCCTATCTCCAGAAGACTAGATGTTAAGTGAGAACAGTCTAAAACCCCTAGTCTTTCCAGGAATGCAGGATTTGCCACACTGGATCAATTAATTGACTCCTCAAGTGAGAGGAATATTTTTGCAAATAGACGGTGCTGCAAAGGAGCTAAGAAAGCTTACTTGGAATTTCTCCTGTGAAGTGAACGTCAGAGGCACACTGATACCTGTATTTCAGAACAATATGAAAGAAATATATGCTGCTCCTAGCAATGATATGCCTCTTCTGTAGATAAAGCTAACAGTTATAAATTATGCATTTGCTTGCATTTTTAAAAAAACAATGAAAGTGAAAAATCTGTCTTTTCTCTGAAGGATACATTTAAATTTAACCACTTCTGACTGAAGCAAATATATGGTTTAAATCTTCCTGGCTTGTCCCTTCTGCTTTATTTAAAGCAAGCTACTTGAAGAATATAGGCAGTCCAGAACAGTTACACATATTTGAATTTAGTGAAAATGTGGGTTTCACATGTCCTTCAGTATTTGCATTTTTTTTTTTTTCAAGACCCAGCTTTCAGGGTCATGTGAACATGCGAAAAATCTCAACTTCCTTTCAGAAAAAGGGAAAAAGCAAAAAGTAGTGGTTGCAAATAAACATTTGGAAATACGGATTGTAAATGCTCATGGGTCAGAAGACAAACAAAAAGAACCTTATGTTTATTATTTTAAAAATTTAACAATTTTTAAGCCAATCACATAATTTGGGGGGTGGAGTGGGTGTCTGCTCCATGATATTTCAATGCCTGGTTTGGAAATGCTGGACTTTATAGTATTATTATTTCCTACCTATTTTATATTTATAGTATTGAGGCCTAAAATTCCAAGTTTCAGCAGAGTAGAATACTTTTTTCTCCTGAGGTGATAAACCCCTGAAAATAATGAAAATACTGACAGAACTTTAACTATACTGTCTCAAATGAGACACCATGATTTTTAGTTTCTAATTAAATGCATATTTCTTTCAAAACCAGCTCTTATATAACTTGTAAATCATTTCAGTGGCAGCTTAGAAGGAAATAAGGGGAATGTTGATCTTGGCAAGCTTTATCTTGGCAAGCAAAAAAGAATTTTCATCTGAACTTAAAATTCTTAAAACCTCTTATCCAAACAATATATATACTGGGTAAAAGAGTTCTTTAAAAGTGGGAGGGGGGGCGGGAAGCATCAGCCAGTTTAAGCTTGCAAACAAATTGACAGGTATTCTGCTGCCTCCCTGTGGAGACTGGGATGACTTATCTAGAATTTCTTTTGAAAACAGAATCAAGTCCAAGAGCATTTTTAGTTCAAGCCAATTTGCAAGAGTATTTCCAATCACCTGTCTGGTTAATAAGTAAAAACAATGGACCGGAGCAATACAGATAAATGCTGAAGGATGTCAAAGTACTCACCGGTCAGCCCACAGGAGGAAATGCCATTAAGGTACACCCTGGTGCGGGTGGCTGCACAGTCCTCAAGCTCTGTATTTGTTGCTGAACTATGGGCTAGGGCTGTACTTTGAGTGACAAAGGAACTGCTGTGGCATCCTGCTATGCATTCCCACTACTCCTAAACTAAGCTTAAGAAGAAAAAAAAAAAAGTTTTCTACTGGTTTAGTCCCAAACCTGCTCTCTAGAGAGTCAGTGCAGGTGGGGAAGCTGTAAATTGGCAGCAGTGCCGAGTTAGATGGGCTCAAACTGTTATGAAAACCTAACCTCCACTTTGGGTCTCCCTCATCCCTGTGGGGCACAGCAATTTGCGCTTCTATTCTGTGCCACTCCTGAGGAAAAACTATGGAAACAAATAACTCTGACCCTTCACTGAAGGAGGAAGACAATGCTCATACAGAAGATAGCATCACAGCCAAGGGGTTCTAGAGAAGCCTTTTGTAGGGAGTGAAGCGTGCTGTTGCCCCAGAGTGACCAGAAGCAGAACAACCACGGAAAGAGGAGATGGGGCACCAGCTGCACTTCTTGGCTAGCACTAGAGGAGATACGAGCCACTGTTGACTCAGCAAGCACTGCCTGCCAGAATAAGGTCATGTCAGCAGGTCAGCAGGGCAGATCTTTGTTGCTCCTTGTCTCATATTTCTACTTCCCGAATTTCTTCAGCAACTGGCACTTTCGCTGCAGTGTGACCCACGTGCAATGGAGCCTTGACTAGCATTTCTACTGGTGAAGAAAGAAGAGATGGTGATTGGATTCCACCTCATCTGAGCCACCTGAGTGAGCCAAACCATCCTCTGGAGATGCACTGCTCCTTATTTAAGAATTGAATTACCATCGGGGGGATCTTCCTCTATTGATTATAAAGGAAGCTCAGGGAAGCTTGTTCATTTATGTGCCTGGAATTATTGGGGATTAATAGCAACTGGATAAACAAGGACCAGGGTCACAGCCTACCAACTCACTAAATGTACCCAGGACAACATAAGACTGACTACATATAGCTTCTCTGTAGCACCTTCCCAGGAATTGTGATAAGGCAAGTCCACAGCAGTGCAGGTCCAATGGGGAGTTATGCCATTTGTCCTCTGCAAAGTGGATAGTCTGCTGTCCAGGCCCAGACCAGCACAGACTATGAGATCACTGCCTCACACTCAAAGTCTTCCAACAGATCTCGATGAAGCCATCAAAACTGTAGAAGACCATAACGTATGTTTTGCCAACAGTTAATGAAATATCATTAAGAATAGGTATTCTCAGCAATAATTTCCCATAGAAATTTTCTCTCACATCTTCCTCATATGGCTTTAGACATATAAGGGCATGCCTAGTCCACAGGGTAATAATGCACAGCAGGACATCACCTAGCTTGAAAACTGCTTAAGGAGATATCAGAGCAATCCACCTGCAGAAGTGGCTTAATCTTCAAATATTCACAATCTGTTGTTTTATTAGCATTAAATGTTGCAGCAGGCTGAAAAATTATCAAGTCCTAAAAATATAAAATTGCCTTTTTGGCACAAAGAGCCTCAATCTGTACTTAACTCTTTGATCACGCTGATGTGCAAACATTAATTCCTGTTTTGCTTCTCTCTTTCCCTGACTTTTTTTTTTTTATTCCTGCGAAGGTGGCACATTCTCACAGGGAGCTACTTGTTCCATCTAGGATGGCCACATGTCCAGGGCTGACCTGGACAGTCCTGGAACAGAGGCTTTACCTAGTGACCACAGCCCCGTTGAGTTCCTAATTACAGAAAGAGCAAGAAGGACATGGGATCTCACCTGATTTGCACGCTACGTGCTGATTATGTGAATTTATTCATCCAGACCAGACGTCAGTCGAGCAAGAGACAGCAGCACCAGCAATGGCTCAATTTTCCACTTCGTGTAACTATGGAAGCCAGTTGGCAGGATTTTTTTTTTTTTGTCCTGCCAAATTTCTCATGTTTTTTTTTTGCTTCTGTGGAAACCCTGAAAGAAAATTTCAGTTTGCAGATTTTGACTAAAAAAGTGAATCAACTTCCACAAAACAACAGACACATCAGGGATGGGGAAACTTATTTGAAAGTGTAAGAAAAACACTACTATAATTCCTAGTACCACTTTTAAAAGAAAACACTTTTAATGTTATTTGCGATCTTACCTCTATCTTTCTCACAGGAAGAAACATTAGGGGGAAAAAAAAAAGGATTTTTGGAGGGGATTTATCCCAGTTCTGTGCTCTTTAAACCCCTTCTTCTCAAAGAAAAGGGCAGAGAACTCGAAATTGAGTGTGTGGGAAGAAATGTTCTGTCACCATTTTTCTTCTTCCATGGAATAAAAAGGAAAATGTAACAAAGTAAGTAAAGACCAGAAAGCCCTCTCATTTACTTTTGTCTCAGCCATTCTCCATCAAAAAAAAATTTGGAATACAAGACTTCTCTCACATTTCAAGTAAAACAAGGCAGGCAAATCCCTTTTCCACGGGAAAAGATATATTATGAAGAAAAATGGTCTTTGGTGCTTTCTGTTGTTTATGCACTTTTTCACCTGTGGGTAAGGAAAAAGAATGGGCAAGTTTTAAAGAGCAGGAATTCTGACCCCTTTGCCAAAGAAAAGAATATGACTATTTTTAAGGAGTCAAATGTTCCTGTTTTTTCAAAAGCCTCAAAAGCTTAAAAAAAAATCCATAAAATATTTACTTTTTAATGCATCACTTCTGAGGCTGCATTAGTGATTAATGAATGACCTAGAAGAAGATGCCATCTAATGACTGATCTATAGATTGAGTGAGCAATCTATCTATGTTTTTATCTGTCTACCTACCTATTTACCACATATCTGAGTATTGCCCGGATACAGATGTTTCTTCAGCTTGTGGCTGTCAGATCAGACTCTGTGCTCAGCATTTTCATCCAAATATTAAAAATAATGGGCATAAGGATTGAGAGCTTGGAAGAGAGATAGAGTAGGTAGAGTGGTAGAGTACTGCGACCGTGTGTGGTGTGGTCTTTAGCCGAAATACTTCAGCGCATGTTTACGGCTTCCTGGACTGAGGATCTGAGCAGTGCCATCCTCCCCTCCACTCTCCCGACTCTGATATACAGTTACCTGAAGAGTGTAAACAGGCAGAGGATGCATGTATTTCCTTTATTTGGAAGGAGGGCATTAAACTATGGGTCTTCTTTTCACAAGGCCCTATTCCCACATAGGACAACCTGTTGTATCGCAGTTGTAACAGCTGAGCACAGCGCCCATAGTTTAGGCAAATTACGGGCCACACATCAATGCAAAACTGTCAGAGGCAGGCAGTTTTTCCAGTTAGCCTGAGAGGAAAAGGAAGAAACATGTTTGGGCTGCAGCCTGTGTATAGTACAGTTCATTTATCCCCTTTCCTGCCTCTTGGGAGGGGAAGAAAATGGTTCAGTTTCTTTCTACACCTACCTGGGGAACTTCTGAGCCCCACCAGATTTTAGCTAACTGGTGCTCAGGCAAACAGGTGCTTTGGAGCAGGTTATCATGAGCAGAGAATGAGAACAACTGCCTCACATAGAAAATTTCCAAGAAAGCACCTCGCAGGGGACACTCACCCTGCAGTGGCTCAGCAACGTGCCTCCCTGCAGGGCTGCAAACCTCTCCAGCGAAGCTGGGAGGAGATCGTAGAACCATAGAATGGTTAGAGTTGGAAGGGACCTTAAACATCATCTGGTTCCAACCCCCCTGCCATGGGCAGGGACACCTTCCACTAGACCTGGTTGATCCAGGATCCATCCAACCTGGCCTTGAACACCTCGAGGGATGGGGCATCCACAACTTCTCTGGGCAACGTGTTCCAGTGCCTCACCACCCTCACAGTGAAGAATTTCTGAATTTCTTCTTAATATCTAACCTAAATCTGCCCTCTTTCAGTTTAAGACCATTACCCATTGTCCTATCGCTACACTCCCTGATAAAGAGTCCCTTCCCATCTTTCCTGCAGGCCCCCTTTAGGTACTTGAAGGATGCAATAAGGTCTCCCCGGAGCCTTNACTTGAAGGATGCAATAAGGTCTCCCCGGAGCCTTCTTTTCTGCAGGCTGAACAACCCCAACTCTCTCCGCCTGTCTTCATAGAAGGGGTGCTCCAGCCCTCTGGATTTACAGCAGCGCTGTGAGAAACGCGGCAGTTGTGGCCGCCTTGGGCCGACTGATGCTGGGGTCCCCGCGAACA
>VYXH01008828.1:0-38958 GCA_013397275.1 Burhinus bistriatus
TTCCATGATTCTATGATTGAGTTCCAGAGTCAAAGAGTAGTCCCTGGTAATGTTTATTTGGTAGTATAAATGTAGCCAAAGAATCTGTGACTTAAATGCATGAGGTACACATGCCAACCACGCTATGGTTATACAGTTACTCAAAATACGCTATCTCTGCTTTGTAAAGGAAAGCCATCACATTTTTCAACATTTAGAATCATAGAATCATTTAGATTGGAAAGACCCTTAAGATCATTGAGTTATTTATTCTGGTCAAGGGAGCAAGTCCATCATGCAAATTCAATCAGTCTTTCTTTATTCTCTTCTTTACAGAACGTTGCTAGCTAAATCCTAATACCAGGGCTCACCACCCTAAAGAAACCAAAATCTTTTTGGATTTGTGTAGATGGATGGGATTGAGCTGAACAAAAAGTAAGGTTTTGCCCTGCTTTATGCAAACTACTTTACCTTTAGGACAAGTACAGGCAGATCTGTGAGCTCCTCCAAGACACTGCCCTGGTATTCGTTCTGAGTGAAGACTGGTGCTTCATCATTCTTATTGACAACATTGATGATGATAAGAGTGTGGTTTTCCCATTTTCCATCAGAAGCTACAAGCCGGAGCTCATAACGTTGTTCTTGTTCATAATCCAGAGGCTGAGCAATGAAGACAGTTCCAACCTCAGGTTCCACATCAAAAACTCCTTTCACATTTCCTGATGTGATCTGATACCTTAGTTTGGCATTTGCACCTACAAGAGAAAGCAAACGACCACTGCCTTCCCACTCTCTGAATGCTCAATCCAGCTATACACAGCGGACCTGTATCCAAGAGAAACCTTATTTGCCCAGACTGTCACAGTGTGTGTGTGAGATAAAACACAGACACAGCCACAAACAGAATGATCCATGTGTATAATTGGAAGGGTTTGTGTATGGTAGATTAGGGGTTAGGTCTGCATTTATATTTACAAATACAATTTGCACTCACAGACAAGCACCTGTTTATTCATAATGAAGGAATTGTGTGCCTCTAATTTATTGTGCATTCATTTGCCAATAATAAAAATGTAACACACTATTAAAATACTAGAAATGAGTTTTGCTCAATGTTTCCTAAGCCTCCCATTTCAAATGCCAATATTCCTGAACTTCTTTTTTTTTAGCCACTGGATGGTGCTAAAATGTAACAGTTGTCCCCTGTTTTGAGCAAGAATTCATCTCAGAAGAACATTCCACCTGTACAATAGCATTTGTTTGATTGCTGCAAAACATTTAGCAACAACAACAAAAAAAATTGTTTGGTGCTTCATGTTTATTCATTTGGAACGAAAAAATCCATGTCAGTGCATCTCATGACAGAACGTCATTTCTCAGATAAAATAGGTGAACTGCTAGGAGCAGAAAGAACTTTCTGCATTTTAAGTTGTGAGTCAACTGTAGATGAGAAGGCTAGAGCAACATGGATGGCAAGAAAGTGAAAAGGTTGTGCTCAACATTAGTGCTTGGAAGGTCTTGGCTGTCTTTGCAGCATGAGTTTGAGCATCACTTGCTAGTTGCTTTTGCCAAATTCTCTCAAGTGCAGCAGCAGTTTTAAATGGCCTCTTCACTTCTCCATTGTGGGCACTGAGGCACAGGCATTACAGCACTGCCACTGAAAGCAATGGTCGGCTCTCACCTGCTCCCAGCAACGTGTTCCTCTGGTGCTCATTTGGGCTCTGTCGCCAGCGCAACAGCTTGCCTTCTTTTTTTCAATGGGTTTGTTTTTCTCCAGCAAGTTGAGCTGGACCAAATCATGAAAGGAGCGAAAAACCCACAGCAGAAGCAAAACCAGGAACTGACTGGTGGTGCATGCTGTTGGACTGGCTCAGCCCATCTGGTCTCACCACACCGTAGGAGCAGTTTCACACCATCAGAGCTGATGTAAGTGTGAGCCCCAGAAGAAGGTCTGGCTTTCCCTTCTTTTACTGCCTTCTTCCTGCCTTCATTTCTGGCCGTGTCATCCCACATTTCCCACTGTTGTCAGATTCTTCCACAAGCATATTCAACCCACTAACTCACCAAAAAGCACACAGATTTGGTTTTCTTGCAATAGTATTAAGTTAAACTGACTGCCAGGGAGATCTGGAAAGCACAGGAATCAGCAAAAAGCAAGCACATGCTCGAGAGTGAGTGAGTTTTTATGTTACTGTTTGTGAAGTTACAGCAGGGTTGTGACTCCAGGTGATTTCATTCTGCCCCGAAGAGATTGCCAGCTCGCTTAACCTTTGCACTGCGAATGTGAGCACTTAATAAAAGAAAATGCTCCTGTGTTCCCAGAACTTCTCTCCTCAGTTTTACAAATGCTTGAGATGCTTAATCATCTCCTGAATGCAGAGGTTTGTTTGCCCGTGAAGGAAGTAGCCCTACACCCAACACACTAATACTAAGAGGACTTAGAAAGCCATGTAGGGTCCACTCACCCTCATCTTCATCAGCCGCTGTTGTTGTCACAACCGGACTTCCAACATCTCTGTCCTCATCTATGCTGACCTCATACAACGACCGAGGAAATACTGGAGCGTTGTCATTCACATCACTGACAAAAATCCTTACGTAGGCTGTGTCTAAGAAGAAGACACAAGAGCAACATGCAGAATAGAAATGGCAGAGGTGGAATACCTTGTCATATTCCAGACAGCTCACATACCCCCCAAAGATAAAAAAGTTAAGGAAATCAATCTCTGATACCTTTTATCTGATATATAATTCGTTACTAGTTTTACCTGTGTTGGGCTGTCCATGAACACCAGGTCTAGCAGATTCTGAAGAGTCCTGAGACTGAACTTCAATCAAGTAAGAGGCTCTTTTCTCTCTGTCAAAAGATGCACGGGTGGAAATAATTCCTGTCTTAGGCTCAATGATGAAGAACTGGTAATCCTCACCAGCATCTTTCAATATTAAGTAGTGAACCTAAAAAGGAAATAGTTCAGAGAGGCTGCATTTTCCACTTTCATTTGTATGTCCAAGTGCCGTGACCTGCCCCTTCCCCAATAGCCTACAAAGTCGTAACACTCTGAGGAAAGATCGTTCATCTGGACATAATTTTTCTAAGCCTTTTGCCCATTTTGATCTAAAAAACCCAGAATTCTCAAAAAGAAGAACACCTGTGCCAACGACATCAAGGCCCACCAAGGCCAGTATCTAATCTCCAACAGTGGCCAGTAGAAGCAGTTAAGAAAGATCATGAATAACAGAAGGACAGAGAATGTATGGAATGACATCTTCCCTGGTGTCTCCCCAGCTTCCAGCAACCCATTGTGCTTCTGATCTCAAAAAAAATGGGGCTAACTGAGAGTTTGGGTCTCACTCAACAGGACTGAACAAATGAAAACCTCCACTGAAGCTATACACACTTTTTCCTTTAACAAAGGTTTGGCTTCCTCCTCTGAAAAAAACATTTTCACCCCCACCCCCAAGTCATGCCCAGAACACCTCCAAGCAGTTCTGTCACACAGGTTGCTCTTCAGAAGCTGCAAAATGACAGTTACAGAACAGCAGATCTCTACTAGCCAGAGGTCGCTCCCAGAAGAGCTAGCAGAATTTTTGGAAAAGGCTCAGGAAAATGCACAGAAAATGAGCACTTTCCTTGATAATGCTGCTTTTTCCTAGGGTTGGGTCATTATGACAATGATGGTCAAATGTTGGTTTGACCAACCATTTGACCAATGATGGTGAAATGAAATGTTATTTAATTGACCATATTTAAATGGCCACGTTTAACTGACCGTAATCACTGATGGTCAATTAAATAATGAGTTGAAGAGGCAAGAGTTTGGAAACATGTTCTGCAGCCACCTCCACTTACCCTGTCATGGGAGCAACCCTAAGAATCATGCAGCAGTGCTTTGTCATGGTTGCTGGACCAGGATGAGCTGCTATGATGCAGGATTCCAAGATCGTCAACAGCATCTTCTCTGCTTGCATCCCGTATTATGCACATCAAGCATATGCTAGACAAATGCTTGACAAGTGC
Source organism: Burhinus bistriatus (assembly GCA_013397275.1). Taxonomy (NCBI): domain Eukaryota; kingdom Metazoa; phylum Chordata; class Aves; order Charadriiformes; family Burhinidae; genus Burhinus; species Burhinus bistriatus. The sequence continues at coordinate 3,998 of VYXH01008828.1, forward strand.
TGTAAGAAGTGTTTGTGGCTCATTACCCTGTCATATGCTGTCTGCGCACTCTCACTAATTACAATACTAAAACTTGCCTATTGGGAGGAAAAGAATTGGATGTAAGGTCAAACCTCTCCATGTAGGCCAGAATCCAAGTCCGTGGCTAACACCTGAACCACAGATGTGCCAACATCAGCTCCTTCTGGCACAGACACCTCGTAGTTAGAAGACATGAAGAATGGAACGTTATCATTGACATCTGCAAAAGGAGGTGATGGGAACCATGGTAAGAAAATGTTTGAAGACTTTCTTTTACTGTATTCTTTTCCACAGTTGTAATTTTGCTTGGAGGAAGAACTCACATTGTTCATAGTAAGAAGTCTTCCCATTTCCACGGCAGCTGCCCGGAGGCATTTTATAGACATTGAGCAGTTTCTGGGAAACAGTGGCCTAACCTCAGCTAAGATACTAGCTAATGATTTGACCAGTGATCTTCTTACAGTAAGTCCATGGATGCCAGGAGCAGGAGGCCTTTCATCCAGTCTGTAAACAGCTGGTTATCTACAGCAGTAGCTAATTTCAGCATTTTATTAAGGGCTGATTAACATAAAAAGGAAATTAAAATTGCAGCGTCTATAGAGTTGACAAAGAATGTGTGTAAAACAGTCTTTCCTGGCCTTTGCAGGACAGTATAGCCAGCTATGTTAGGCTGTAGGAACTAATGATTATTTAGGATGCAGTTGCACATTAGCCTCCCCTCATCTAACTACTGGCCAATGTCCAAAGGAAGCATGCTGACCTTCCCACTCTTGTCATCCTGCTCTAAGCCATGAGATCCCCCTTCCTACGAGCTGGATCACGTGGCCCCGTGTCGACAGGGCTCATTGTGTTGCTCCGAGAGAGACTGACTTTCTGGAGAGAAAAGGGCTAGCTGAGATCTGACACGCTCTGCAGCTGGGTAATCGCCAGATCCAATGCAAGGGACGTGGTGGGATTGTGCAGGTGAGGGAAAGGAAGGGCTGCCCTGGTAGCGGACATCTGCAGTCAGGTCAGATTAGGCACAAAGCAAAGCCATGTTAAGCTTATATCAAGCTTGTTTGCCTTCCTTGCCTGACCCGTGTAGAGACCTAAACTGGAAAAAATATGTCCAGTGTTTTGAAGGGCCAGTTTCTGACATGTTTTCTTCCTAAAACTGCTGTGTAGGACCAGATGAGCACAAGGGACAGACAGGAGAACTACGGCAGCAATGACTTGGATCCGTTTAAACTGCTCTGGAATCATGTCCTCCTGCTCAACCCATGACAAATCAGTCTGGTGTTCCCCTTTGTCTGCAAGATGACTAAACTCAGAAAAGCTGCATACATCTTTTTGCACTTTTCACAGTTTAACAGCCACATTTTAAGAAAATCATTTTCCTGTGTCGTGGCCCAGTGCCAAAACAGAGGAGCTGTAATGACAGTTCCTTGGATCCATCTGTCTTTATGAAGAGCAGACAGAATTCTTAATATCTCATTCTGCAAACCCTTAAGCACATATTTAGTTTTACTACTGCCACATGAATCCATTGATTCTGACACACAACTATTTGCAGGACCAATGTCTTAAATTATTTCGTTTTTTAAATTGCCATTTTGGGCTCCCATAAATCCCAATTTTCTTTCTTTCTTTCTTATATGCATAACTGTCTGTGAAAAATTCTTTTCTAACAGGTTTCTTTTTTCATATTTTATAGAAGAGAGTATGTCTTGTTAGAGATAAGTTTCAGCAATTTCACTGAGCAAGGTGAGGAAAATAAGACACTATAAAAGGTTTCCTTTTCTGCGTGCTTGTGCATAAAAAAAGGACAATTCTGCATATGAAACTTTCTGGTGGTTATTTCTCTCTTAAAGGTGTTTAACTTGCTTTTTTCTCCCACTAATACACACATGTGTGTGTAAACCTCTTTTGTATGAGCTACTAAGTTATTGAAAAAGGATTTTTCCTTGTCAGCACAATGAAGTTTCTGCCAAATTCTGATACCAATAACTGCACTACAGGAAAATCCTGTTGTGACAGGGTCCATAATCTACAATGAGGCTCAGACCCTGACTTGAAGCATTCTTGCTTTACAAACCTGAAGGGGTTTTGTATTGGTGGACTGTGGAAGACAGGACAATGCTGTGAAGCAGGGAAGTTGGATTCCCATTCAAATTACCACTTAGGTCTCTCATTTCCACAGTGGTGAGCAAGACAAATGTTTGTGCTGGAGCCTTCACTTATTCATATTTTCATCTAAATGTCTACACATCAAAAGTAACTCTACTAATGCTTCAAAAAGCAGGGATTAAAATCAGATTCATAGTTTCATGTGGAGCTACAGGAGGAGAGTCTTACAAAAACATCCTGCTATAAGGAGGGTTGGATCAAATTTTTGAAAATTGCACCTATTGTAAGGACCCTTGCATTTTCATTCCCAGAGTTTTAATTTCGGTGTTCAATAGAAAATTCTGAATATAACAAAAACCCCTAAACAGATACCAAACACAAATCCCACCTATCTGGGCTGTTTCTCTTTTTATAGCACAGGATATTTCCCGTAATACTCATCTCCCTTCAACAGCCTGAGGACATTTGCTAGATTTCTCCTCCTATCGAAAGAAAATCTTTCCAATTACATTTATAAAAGCAGGCACTAGTGTTGCCTAAACATTCAGACGGCCCATTTTTGCACTATTACATTTCCACATTTGATAGTTGTACTCATAAATTGTCTCAAATAGACCTTTTTAATGACTGCATGACTTCCTTTTACAGTATAGAAACATACAAAGTGTCCTTAGGTGGCTTGGCATTTCATGGATGCTACCTTCATTCATGGTGTTATACTAAAATAACAAGAATATTGTTCTGAATGAGCTGTTCTAACAGCAGCAAAACTTACCTGTTACGTTCACACAAACAGTGGTAAAGGAAGCTAAAGGAGTCATTGCTACGTTTTGTGCCCGGATTGTCAGGGTGAAAAACTTAGTTGTCTCAAAGTCAAGTGGTTCAGCGACTAGAAGAGAAGCAGATCCATCAGCTCTGTTTGGCTTCAGATAGAAACGAACTGGCATGTTAGTCTCTGGAACTTGACCCTCCTCCAGATTATACGTAACCCTGGGATCACCAAGAGGGGATGTGGCTTTGACGGTCTGAAGAAGAAAAGAGCCACCACATATGTTCATGAAGCACAGGGTTGCAAGAGTTAAATGTTCAGTTTGATGGCAAGAACATACGCACATGTATGTTCTCCAAGAACATACATGCCTGTATGACTTGGACAACAGACAAAAAAGAAACAGTTTGCAGAGCTGAGTTTCATTTTACAACATTTAGATCGGATGCAGGTCTTTAAACAACAGTAAATTTACCTGCCTGTAAATGTGCCAAGCAAGAACTGCATCACTGGCTAAAGGAAATGCCTCCTCTCTCCTCCTTCCAAAACAAAAGCAATCCAAAAGCAGACTGTTTCTCCACTGAGTTGTACATTTTACCAGGAAAGATACAGAGAAAACCTAAATTGTTCGCAAGTGCTTGGATATTACATGCAAGAGGAGGAAGACAGCAATTATCTGGCAATTTATGGAAGAGACTACCCTTAAAGAATAAGTCTGTACAGGTTAAAAATGAATTGGTTTGGGTTAGAAGAGCCCAAAGCAAACTACAGCCACTGTAGTGCTAAACTGAGAAAAGATGCAGGCAGGCAGCAGGGTCCACTGAGGATGGAGGAGTGAGGAGCTGGCCCTTGGTGGGAACACTCAAGGATTTCCCACAGAGGCAGGGCATGGGTCTTGCTTCTCATTCAAAGCCGCTGCCTGCCTGAGGGCCGTCGGCATAAGAATTCACTGGGAAAACTGCTGCCAGCTAAAACGCTGGCTATTCTGCAACAGGTACTCCTGACAAACGCGAACGGGGTAGGCAGCTGTGAGGGCTGGTAAGGAACCCGCACAACCCAGTAAGGTTGCAGAGTGACCACCCGTGCACTTTTAACATGGAGACAGAGCACAACAGAGGAAGGACCTGAAATGAAAAGAAGAAGGAGGGAAGTAATTGCACTTTTAACATACCACTATCTTGGTGTCACGAATGCTGTTTTCGGGGACGGTTACCCAGTATCTGCTCTGCTCCCACCGGGGCGGCTGGCTGAGTGCACTAGTGACAGTTACCGTCAGCTCCACAGTGCTGCTTCTGTTCCCTCCGTCTGTCGCTACAACATAGCGACTAATGCGCGTTGTCTGTGAAACAAAGAAGATCGAGGATATTTGCAAACCACTGCGTACAATTCAAGACATTGCAACTGACCCTTTGCAATGGACTTGAGGGGCTGGAGGTTGTGCTGTTCCCAAGCAGAGTCGCTTTACCTGGGATAGCAGGTGGTTCACGTATACCCAGCCCGTGCTGGGGTTGATCTGGAAGTATTCCAGTTGCTGCTCCAACATTGAGTATGTGATGGCAGCATTCACACCTTGGTCATTGTCATGAGCCGCAACACGGAGGAAACTCGTCCCCACTGGAGTGTCTTCGCTGAGGAAGTCTTTCAAAAGACAAAGGTACTGTCAGCAGGTCTTGCTCTGATTTACCAGGCTGAGTGTAATAGAAATACTCCTGTAAAACCGCATAGTTCCCCTTCGTGGGAGATTAAATGTTTCTGTAATGAGGCAGGTATAAAGTACCATCACTAACAGAGTGCCTACAGTCTTCTTTCAACTTCCCAGTCCCCTGACACGCTGGGTTGTTAAGCGAGCTGCTAGTGAAGCAGGTTTACTGACTACGCCGCTGCCGGCACTCGTGCCTCTTCGCGGCGGCGCTGGCAAACCCTGCCGCCGCCCGCACGCCCGCTGCTTCTGATCACAGCCCAGGCTGCTGGGCTCAGCTGCTGATGAAAGCAGGCTGGCATCAAAACCAATTTCGTGTGAACTGAATTAATCCTGCCTGTGAGTGGCGGCGGCAGCATCGCCAGCGGGAGGCAGCAGGTAATCGCAAAGCATGAAGAGGCAGGTCATAGTGAAGATCCCCCCAAGAGCCCAGTGTTTTGGAGAAGCCACCCAGGGCGAGGATGCAATAAGCATTTTATACCTGCCTCTTTCCTTAGGTCTCACTCCCTGTTCCCAGCCATCCACCTGCGACAGAGGCTGTGCCTTTGTCTCCACAGTCCTAGACAGACCGGTCCTTCTTTGAACCTGCTTTTATAAACATCATCTAAAAATCTGGTGGCAAAGAGTTGCACAGTTGAAGTACCCATTGCACAGAAAAGTAATTAATTTTGTCTTCCTCAAGCCTGATTCCTGGCAGAGGCACCAACAAAATGATGGGAAATCATGAGCAGTCATTTCCTACTCCCCTCCTCTCTGCGAGGCACAATTTTATATAAAGTTATTGCATCTCTGCTGGCTGCCTCTCTTCCACACCCGAGTCTTTAGATTGCTCTGATCTGACTTTGGTCCTGCTCCTCCCTCCATCCTCAGCCATCCAGACCCAATTCCTCCTCCAAGTAGCCATGGGTGCTTGCCCGACCGGGTTTTTGAGCCATTTCCATACACTAAGGCTCCATCAGCTCAGTGTATTGAAACGGCCCTGGCAGGGGGAAGGCTGTCGCAGTTAGGTTTAGACAATCCAGTCAGCCTAGTTAATCACTTCTTGTTCAGAAACTGTTTCATATCTTTGATCTCCTTTGTATATGTCTCCTTTAGCATTTTTGAGGTGGGACAACTAGATTTATATGCTATTTATAAAGTGGAGTGGCCATGTTTTGGTTTTCTTCCTTCATGTCAACAGTCTGCGGCAGCAGGGCAGTAAACCTTAAAGCACCACCACTGCTTGCTCCATGAACACAAATTTGAGCTTTAATTAGCTTTCCTTGTCCCCCAGGACATTTAATTGGCCTAGGATGCATGTCCCTGGTATGTCAGTAACAGCCAAAGCTGCTCTCAGAAGAGATTTACTGGCACTAAAATAGATCAATGAAAATGGAATTTATTGCTAAGAAACACTGTAAAATATCCTTTTTTTGTGTTTAAATTTATGCCTTTGTAGTCAAATCCTGTTAAATTGTATTGTAAGAAAAAATACAAAATTACTTGGAAGGGCCATGCTCTCTGATTTCATGTACTTCTGCTCGCTGCTGGCATAACTCTAACACTTACTATACCACCCCTACTGCATAGAGTTAAGCATTTCTTTAATGTCTGTTTTGCAGACAGATGATAAGATGCATGGTTTAAATCGGGGATTTGACCAACATCCTAGGGCAGAGGAATAAAGAACCAGCAGTTTCCAGGAATAATAGAAACCCATGACTAATGGCATTTGATCTTGTTAGAGAAGAAGCTATTTTTAATTCTGTGACGTGCAAACATTGATTACTTATGTATAGATGCTGGAAAAGTGCTATGCATAAAGTGACCTCATTATCTGCTGTTTCCCCATCCCAAAGGACTGCTTTTGCTACAGGACCTTTGCTGGTTCTCTGTGTTCATGAAAAAAGAAGAAAATCTACCCATTCCTCAGAAGTGCTGAAGTCACCATAATTACCAAATGCAACCTTTCAGCTTCACTACTTTTGAAAAAAATAATCCCGGGCAGTTTAATCTGAAGATATGTTTGAAGGTAGAGTAGGAAGGTTCATCTTTGCACAAACATTACCTTTACCTCAAAGACTTCTCTGCTCTGTCCAAAAATATTTCTCTCCAGTGAGATCATTCCCACCTGACTTCTCAGCGCTTCTTTGGCCAGATTTGCAGAAACCACTGGTAGGGATGCAGAAATGGCTATTCCCAATCTGCACATTTTAACTAATTTGGCACGTGGAGTTAGTCGCTATAAGAAACTCTAAAAGGTGCAACACAATTTTCTTTCTGTCCTTGTGCATAACTCTGAAGTGTGGATGTATATTTAGACTATTTCCTAGCAGGTTATTTCTCCTTGTTAAAATTCTGCCATATAAGCATCAAACCTCTTTTTGAATCCTGCTAAAATGCTGGTCTCTGTGATGCTAAAGATGACTTATTTATGAGCCATCTTCATTTTAGTAAGTCATTGGTCACTGCTTGACATTTCCATAGAACTGGCAGAACGTCTCCAAAATGGAGCTACTGTCACATGGATCATCAACCATTTTTTGCCATTCTTGCTGAAGCAATTACACAAGGAAGGGCCTGTTCTAATCCAGCAACGAGGGAGTATGCTCATCACCTGTGGGTGACATCAAGTGTAGAGTGTACCTAAGTGCAGGATTATTCTGGAGAAGCATCAAGTAAAACTAAATGAAAAACTGATGAAAAGCACATCATGTGGGGATGAAAAAGGGAAAGGCACCAGGGCAAATCATGGAATCACGGAATTGTTAGAGTTGGAAGGGACCTCTAGAGATCATCTAGTCCAACTCCCCTGCTGACGCAGGAATGCCTAGAGCACATTACTCAGGACTGCATCCAGGCGGGTCTTGAAAATCTCCAGAGAAGGGGGCTCCACAACCTCCCTGGGCAGCCTGTTCCAGTGCTCTGTCACCCTCACCATAAAGAAGTTTTTCCTTATGTTTGAATGGAACTTCCTATGTTCCAACTTGTGCCCGTTGCTCCTCGTCCCGTCACTGGGAACCACGGAAAAGAGCCTGCCTCCATCCTCCTCCAACCTACCCTTTAGATACTAAGAAGCAAGAATAAGGTCTCCCCTCAGCCTTCTCTTCTCCAGGCTAAAGAGTCCCAGCTCTCTCAGCCTTTCCTCAGAAGGAAGATGCTCCAATCCCCCAGTCATCTTTGTTGCCCTACGCTGGACTCTCTCCAGTAGTTCCCTGTCCCGCTTGAGCTGGGGAGCCCAGAACTGGACACAGTATTCCAGTTGTGGCCTCTCCAGTGCCAAGTAGAGGGGGAGAATGTCCTCCCTCGACCTACTGGCCACACTCTTTCCTATGCAGCCCAGGATTCCATTGGCCTTCCTGGCGACAAGGGCACATTGCTGGCTCATGGATAATTTACTATCTACCAGGACCCCCAGGTCCTTCTCCTCAGAACTGCATGGGAAAAGCTAGCTCAGCAGCACAGTCCCAGGAGGCATCAGGGCTCACAGCCAATGGCAGGCTAGAAGCCAAGGATTTCGGGCTGTTTGACAAGAGATAAATACCACTCCAGCCTATTCGAACAGAGGTGCTGTGGCATAGAGACACAGATGACAATTGCTCTTCTAGTTAGGGCTGATGAATTCTCAGCTAGGATGTCATGTTGTGCTTTGGGACATTGAATAAAAATTCAGTGTGCAGAAAAACTGGGCAGGGAAAAGCTGCAAAGGGAAGCGATCAGATCTGCCTGATCTGTAGGACTGAAGACAGTCAATGTTTTTAAGAGTATTACAATGAATAAAGAGGACAGTGATCAATTCTGCACATTTCCACTGACTGGGTTAAGCAGTACCTGGCTTAGTTGGCGGCAAAGGAAGACTGGTAACCTAAAAGACTGACCACTGTTACAAGGAACTACTAAACAGGTTCATGTTGTGCTACTGGGACAGGTAGTAAAGAAACACTCACACTGATAGCGACTGTTTTCGAACTTGGGATCATTGTCATTGACGTCAGCAATAAGGATGGTGACCTGACACACGCCGATCAGCGGTTCCTGTGCCTGGTCGGTAGCAGTAACAGACAGCGTATACTCCCTCTGCTTCTCCCGGTCAAAACTCTGCGTGGTTGTGATGACTCCTGGGAACACAGACACCTCCTGTTTTGCGTGTCACAGCCTCGGGACTGAATTTGCAGAAAGGGACCAGCATGCCCCCCGCACAAGAGGGAGCTCTGACCGCGCGCAGCATAACCATCAAGCTTAATCCATACCAACCCTGCAACGCTTGTCTTGGACAATACCAACTCCAATTCCCCTGTCTCTCCTCTTCTCACATGCCACATACTGCCAGGGGTCAACAGCTTTCTCTCCTGCTGCCCTGATAAGGAGCTTCAGTCTGAGTACCTTGTTATCTCACTCCTCGTGGAGCACAGAAGGACTTTCTCCTCCTCATCGAGAGGCCTCTTTCAGGCTTGCTCCAGTGATAGTCCAAGTAACTGAATATTTCCAAGACAGCTCTGGGGAAGAGTCACACCACAGAAGGAACAAGTGATGTGACCAAAGTCATCTCTACTATGGGAGCTGGAGGCTGCTTTATTGAATCGATTAAAATAGGGTAGAATCACATAGCTCAGTTAGTAAATTGAACTATTTTCTCCCAGTATTCAGCCTTTCCTCTCTACTGACCAAGTCTCCCCCTTGTCTCAGATCTTTTCTTCTGGTTGGGAGACTTTAAACTGGCCTTCTGGAGGCCACTTCCAGACCTTTCTCTGCTATGCTAGGGACCAGGATTCTGCTGCTCTGTTGTCAGCCCTTTCCAGTCTCCTGTGCAGTCCTGGACATGCACGTATCACATCTTACTCTTTTGACTACAGAAACATCAACAATGTTTGTAACTACTTCATCTGAAATGCATCAAGACTGCCTGTCACTGCCCTGTTCTGGTACGAGGGTTTTGCCTCTGCACACACTGCACTGGACCTCCTATTTGTGCATGAGATGAGAAATAAACCATTTTAAAGAACTGCCAGGCCACATTGAATGGAAGAACAAACTCAAGCTGTTAGAGTCACACTTTCTGCTCTGCATTTTTATAGCTACACTTGATCCAATAGGAAGATAACTGATGTGGAATAGCTCTTTATCTTCTTATTGAACTGGGGTTTGTTTCCCTGACTTAATTTGTCATTTAACTCACTATCGTCTTAATTTAATCTATGTTCATGGCTATCCATATACCCTGGACTTCTTTCAGTGTTTATTCTTCAAGCTGTTATTACTAACCCAGAAGTGACACTGTTAAAGCATGAGTCCACTTGGACACACTCACTGTGGCATTCTCATTACAATACAACACCATTTTCATTTTATCTCTGTAACCGGAAAGCTACTGACCTGTGTTTGGGTCAATGCTGAAGCCTAGGGAAGCTCCGTCTCGGTGCATGAGCCCATACTTCACCTCTCCGTTAACGCCGAGGTCTGCATCGTAGGCCTCTACCTGTAGCACGTACGTGCCTGGAGGCTGATTCTCCAGAACCCAGGTGCTGTCGCTGTAGTAAATGCACTAAAAATACACCCAAACATCCAACCCTATTTATTACACAGAGCCACATGAATTCGCTGCACAGTATCCGTATTTTTTTCCAGCACATCTGAGAAGAACTCAGAAGAAAATCACTTCTATTACTTATACTCACAAAAGAAATCAAGCTCTAAGGGAAAGGAAGGAAAAAAGAGAATGAAGACTTTGCTTTGTAAGTATGAAGAAACCTGGCTGCGTGTTCTCTCACAGATTCATTCTGCTCTGCAAACACAGCCCCTTCAGCCCACCAGCAATCACCAGTAGCCAAGAGGAATCTGTAACCCCAATTATGGATGGGAAAAGAATATCTGCAGAAAAAACATCTTACCTCTCTGAAGACAGGCTTGTTGTTATTAATGTCATTAACTCCTACAATAACCTCAGCAAAACTGCTGAGAGGAGTGGGTCCCCCCGAGGCGTTGTCATCTATCGCAGTGATGTTCAGTGTGTATTGTGGCCCTTTCAGGTTGGGTGGTGGGTGTCTGCGGAGTTTAATGATACCTGCATTTGGAAACATAAAGTGTCATTTTATTTTACCGCGTAAACAAACAAACAAAATCAATTGAGCATCACATTTCTGTGCTGCTGCATTGTTGGTTCAGTTTGTATTTTGGTTGCAAAGCACAGGAATCGGTCATCTTACGACTGTACAGTCCTTAGATCAGGATCCCAAGTTTTGGTTGATTTTTGGAGCACAAGCGTCATATCAAAGAGCTAATTCTCACTGACACAAAGCATGCCCATTTGCAGATTATATAAATATGCTGCTTTCTTATGGTTTTTGACACACAGGTGAAGCAGAGTCAATACAGATTAGACAGTAAATAACTGTGTCCTAAAACCTCTTTCCTTACCTTTCTGACTGTCCAGTTCAAAGTTTCCCTCCTCATTGCCTCCTGTAATCAGATATAGCAGCCCATCTCCATCAGGGTCCTTTGCCCGAACAGTAGCCACTAAGGTGCTGGGACCAGCATCTTCCGAAAGGAAAGTTCTGTAACTGATGGACATAAGGGAGCAATGGCAGCACATTCAGTACCAGAATAACCATCACCATGTTAACCATCAGCCAAGGATTATGCAGTCATTATGAAGGTAATCTTCTTTAAGCTTTGGGCGTGCAATCATGCAGTCTTTAATCAGTTTAAGATGAGACTCTGAGCATCTTTGTTCGGTATGTATTTACATATATATATGTTCAGCATATATAGGATATTTATTTTAGGATTGTAATCCTGCATTTCTGCCATACGTAATTTCCAAGGATCTTTTGGAAGCTATCAATATGCATCATACTACATTGCACTGCAAACCAAGATCACTTTTTTCATCTCCTAAAGATAAGAAAAAGGACTAGTATCTGTCATGCAGTATCTGTTATGTCCCTGTCTACTAATGGAAAGCATCAGATACTAGAGAGATGAATCTAAAACAGTATTTCATTTTGTAAATAAATGCATTAAGTTTTATATTTAAAACATATCCATACTTTAAACTTATGCAAAAAAATACAAATTGTATTAATTCAGGAAGGGAAATAATGCATTTTAAACAAACAAGGTCTTGTAAAGTTAGCTTACAATAGAATCTGATGATGATATAATTAAGTTTTAATGTTTGCTAACTACCATCTGAATCAGCCATATATTTATACATGGACAATCGCTTTGAGAACTAGAAGTAAACAGAGTCAAAATCATTCCTTATAGAGTTAGGTCTTTCACTCATTCCATTCTTTGTATACAAAACAGTTGCTCTATAAAGTCAATACACTGGTATCACAACTGGTGTGGTTTTTTGATACAACCTAGAAACGAAGGGCCGACTTCTACAAAAGTCATACAAATTACCTCTCAATTTCACTGGTACTTATAGTCACACAAAACAAGAAGGTACTGTTTAGCCATGTGTTATTAAGGTTACATGTATGAGCAGCACCAGTAAAAACCAAAGCTGGCATTCAAGCTAGCTTACACAGACTGGGAGAAGACAGGAGCTTCGTCATTCACATTGGCCATTCGGATCCGCACAGATGCCGTCCCTGTCCGAGGGGGGTGTCCTTTATCGACAGCTATCACCACAAACTCATACATATGGTTTGCTCGCTCAAAGTTCAGCCTCTGGTTAGAATTGATGACCCCGTGACGTGTGATGGAAAAATCAGTGCTCTGGATGAAGTAAGTGATCTCAGAGTTGGAGCCAGAGTCGCAGTCTGTTGCAAGCACTATTAAAGAACACATTTAACAGAACGGTCATGCTGCAGAAGAGCGTTGGTTATGCTATTTCTTACCAAGTAAACTTCAGATACTTTGAGAACAGATGTTACCCATATCTGTTTTATCCATAAAAGCCTGATTTTTGTGGTAAGAGTCTGGGAACTCAGCAGGAGGCTGGGAGTAAAAAAGCAAAACAACCCTTCCCCCCGGCTCCAACCCAGCCTGAGAGACCGCAGCAAGGCAAGTTTGCAAGAGAGCCGTGATCCCGACACCACACAACATGCTTTGTACAAATAGCAGTCAACACTGGTAATTACCGCACAAGCAATATGCATGTTGGTAGAACATTATCAGTCATAAACTGTGTCCTCACTCTCTCCAGGGATGCTGTTCAAATTTAATTAGCTCCCAGCTATATTATAGCTAAAGTACTTTTTAATTACCTGGCGCTTCAAGGTACAAAGAGTGATTAAACATTCCTCCCCAGCAAGTGTTTATTCAGTACTTTGTGTGTCCCATCTGCTCAGAAGCAGCAAATCAGCAGAACAAAGAGCTAGAGCTCACAACTGTAGTATCAAAAGTGATTTTTAAGAGCAGGAGCTCACCTCTTTAAGTACCCTGTCATTTTTCTAGCCAAACAATGAGGCTTCTACTCATACCCACACTGGTATTAAACTCCTTATTCTATCAGGAGGGTACAGACGCAGCCATCATGGTAGCACACAGCTTTTTGGAAGCGGAACAGTCATTGCAGTACCCGGACACCCTGGCAGACAGCTACAGCATCATCCAAAAATGAGATGAAGAAACAAGGACCCCTCACTATCAGAATATTAACTCAAAGGGGTTAATTCCCCTCAAAGGGGAAGAGAAAGATTTCAAAAAGCTCAGTGAAATGCTGCGCTACTTAGCTGCCTGTGGAAAGTTACTCATCTGGGTTTAAAAGGACATTTAGAGTGGTTGTACCGTTTTGTTTAACATCTCTCAAAATGTGAATAAATGTTTGGATGTGTTACAGATTACAAAAGCAAGGGCTTTAGAGTTAATTCCTCTCCTGCTGTACTGAAAGATGAAATATATTAAAAACTTAAGAAAGATTGAAAAGAAGGCGACGTAAAACAGTTAAATTTAGTGGTTAAGTATTGTTTTTAGAAAGACATGCAGAAAGTGAAAAACATACTCGATTTGAAAAGTTCTCATTTAATCTACAGAGTCATTATGGAGAGTTTGTAACCATTTACAAAAATACATTTTATGTGCTTAACTATCATACTTTTTTTTTCCCCATATGTTTTCTGGCAAATAGGGAACATGATGCTTACTTCTACATGACAAAAGCACGCCTTACTTCCCAATAGCAACTGGGAATTCCATTCCCCTTCCATTTCATTCCATCCTGCAAACTGATCTGCATTGCAAAGGTATTTTGAGGATCATATAGCAACCGCAAGCAGGTCTGTGCTAGCTCTACCCACGCTCTAAGCTAGCTTAGTGCGAGCTAACTCCAGCTCAAAGCCCAACGTTAGCCCAAAGTTGCCAACCACAACTCTAAGCCTTGCTCTGCTGGCACAGTGCTGCAGCGGGAGGACTACGCTAACTTCTGCTGAAAGCATCCCTCTATGCTTTTCAGATCATAGGCTTGTTTGCACCCAGACATCCTAAAGCACATGCAGTGAGCATAAATCTGCCCATAATGACTAAGTAGACAGACTGACTCAGCTAGTGTAGCATCAGCACTACAAACATGATACAAGCCAGACTTTGGGTGTGTTAAAATAAAAATGGTTGAGGACTAAACCCTACATTTACATCAACCACAGTTTTAACAAAGGGCATGTATCATGGTACCTTTTTCACTACCATCGACAGCAACCCAGTCAGTCACAGAACAGCAAAGGTTGTCTTGAGTTTGCATTTCTTTTTGTTTGTGGGACATCCAGAGCTGCTTTTTTTTTTCTTTTTTCCTGAGATGATACTTGCTTTGGCAGTCAGAGTTAGTGGCAGAGCACTCATCCAGCACAGGGTACCGGTGACTGCGCATACCGTGTCCTTGCAGCCACTACCAACGCTGCTCAGCCTCTCAACACCAAATAAGCATTCACCCTCCCATTTTCACTGTCACTATACTCCCACCTTGCATTTTCTTTTTTAAGAAGGCTCTTTCTCTTGAAGTGTAACCCATACGGCAAGACAACCAAACAGGATGCAGTTGCAAACCATACTGCACAGCTTTGCCATTCTGCTTGCTTTGGACATGGGGCGTACTTTTCTTCCCCACAACTGGGTGAATTTTGATCAGCTTTACAAGTCTCCTGGAGAGAAGAGCATTCACCTTTTTAATGAAAATCACATGCTTAGGAATTTTTAGGAGTTGATCGTTCCAATCAACTTATTTCTTCCCAAGAGCTATTAAACCAAAAAATGAGCCACAGCAAGCTCTGAACTCCCTTGATAAGTGTTGAGAGAAAGCAGAATCTGCAGCCCTGTTATCAGCACGTGGCTACGCAAGGGAAGCTAAGCTTCTTATCACCACTGCGTCCTGCATGCATCCAGCTTCAAATCTGGGAAATTTACATCGTCGTCTTCAAAAGACACATCTTGGACATGTTAATTTTTGCTAAGTCTTGCCTTGGCACTCACCCATTTCTCACATGGTTCACAACCCCTCTGAGGTCTCAGCCTGTGTTCCCGTTACTACACCAGTACCTGCCCCTACTTCCAGTTTGAATACTGACAGCGAGCCTGTAAGCGTTCTCCCAGTTTTAGGCAGAACACATCTATGGCATGTATCACATTATGACAGACTACGTCAGATTTCGAGACATCTTTGACGGCATTTAACTGACACCAGTAAAACAGGTTGGAGAATGGACTTTAATTCCTTGTCTGTAGGACTCCATAGACTGAGACAAAAGATGCAGCATCATCCAAGTTCAATCCTTATTTATGCAGCCACAGTATTTTGAGAGTGACCTTGAAGTTTTGGTTGGAATTTAGGGCTTAAAATTATTTCCAACAGCTTTAATCTTTCAACAGGATACTGCTCTAGCCTTTAAAAATGTCATCTGTGCACTCAGGGTTTATGTGCAAGTGATATGTGGCCATCTTAAACATAACAAACTTGGAATGATGACTGGTAAGCCACAACCATAAATACAAGAGTTCACAGGCTTTCCAAAGGTTTCTTCTTTAACATTTTCTAAGTTAGGTATACAGCTTAATACTTATTTGATAAAACTAGCTGCCCATTTAAAAACTGAGGTTTTTCTCAACACATTAAGAAAAGAAAAACTAGTTGCAGTTGCTTCCAGGACATAAAAAGATGACGAAGCTGAGTTAAAAGACAGCCACGAGATTTAAAGGAAACAAGTTATGGCAATCCAGTAAGTCACTGCGTGTCAGCTGCCCTAACTGCTCTTGTGCTCAGGGTCCCTCCTTGGGCACAGCTGTATGACCCAGCATAGTGGTCCTCACCTGAAGACACTCCCAACTCTACTTCCACCATACCTAAAAGCCACCTACAGACCTCCAGGAAAGCTACCATCCACATCTGACAAAGGCAGTGCCTGCTGTGGAAGAGACGGCACTTCCTCATGGTTAAGAACATGAACATGTAACACAAACTGGCAGGTCTGTGGCAAGACTGAAACAAAAGGTACCAGGATGGTCCTCACCTTGCAATAGAGATGTGCCGACAGGAATGGTTTCGGGAATGTTGTCTCTGCTGTAAATGGAGTGCTGGAATTCAGGAGAACAGTCATTTTCGTCGGTGATATGGACCATGACCTGAGACAAAAGGACATGCTGAAAGGGGATTTTAGTTTCTACACTTAGGAAAATGGGCACCTCGCTCTGGACACTGCCTGGGCAGTCACTGCTTTTGCGGGTCTCCCATCCTTACACCTCTGATGCTAAACTTTTCCTCACACTACTGTAACACAGAAAAGTATTATCTCCTTCAGTTCCAAGCAGATGGGAGGCAAAGCCAAAGAGAAATAACAAGGGGCATTTCATGGAGCCTAGATCTGAACCCAGATTGGAGCCCAGCCTTCTGCCTGCACCATAAGGTCTCCTCCCTCCCGAGCATCCTCCCGAGTTTTCTAGGCTATCCCTGTGTGTAACTGGTCCCGCTAACAAGGTAACGAAGACTGCAGAGACAGTGGGTAGGAAGTGAAGTGATCCACATACCTCAGTCACGCTGCTAAGAGCGCTCTCAACTTCCATGGCTTTCAGTAGGAGGTGATAGAGGTGGTGCTCGCTCTCATAGTCCACAGGGTGGGTCAGGCTGAGCTCTCCGCTCTCCTGCCTCACCCTGAAGAGCCCACTGGGGTTCGTCAGCAGAGTGTACGAAAGAGGCTGGCTCTGGAAAGAAACAGCCTCAACAACTGCTACTCTGTAAAGAATGAGAGAATAACCCTTTGCTTCAAAACAGCAACAACAAAAGCTGTCTCCTGAGCACCTAGAAGAGGAAGATGAGGATGACAGAATTGCTCACTCTCTGTCAATGCTGGGCTCAGCTTTGTATTCAGACTGGAAATTCTCCTGCTACAGGGAACCCACCTACACTCTCTTCTCTCACCAGACTGATCCCCTGACATAGCAGGGCTGGAATAACAACCCGTTTCAACCCCCTACTAACATGAAAACATGTTTTTCTTCCCTTTTGTACCCTTTCTAAATATTTGACAGCAGTTACTGGTTTAGCTTCTGTTACAGACATAGCTGAGCTACTATATTTTTGACTTTCTTTGAAGCTGTATACTCAGAAAATTAACTGGTTCAGCAATGGATGGGAAACCCACGAAGCACAGGGCCTTTCCAGACCCTGCTGTCCCCCTTGTCAGGACATGAAATGAGTGTTTGCCTCCCTACTGTGACTTAGGCTTTCAAGCTCCATCTCTCACAGCAGTCTCTGGCCAGTGTGACAATATACTTTAAGCACACCACAGTGAAAGCTCCAGGGAAGGAGATAGATTTCCCTCCTCCTCCCATTCAGCCTCTCTTAAGGAGTAAGTGGCACATCTCCAGCAATTTTTCCTACTTCATCAGTTTATTTTGAGGTTTTCTACTCTTTAAAGGCCCTATGGCACTGCTCCACCTGCTACTTGGTGCCTTAAAAGCCCACGCTGCTCTCAAGCAGCTGAACAGTGACAACAAAACCAGAGCCAGCTCTGCAGCGTCTCCCCACTGTGGCTTGGCTTAGCTACTCTTCACGCAACCGCGGAGCCCCTTGGAGACTTAGCAGTATCTATTTGCACTTCACACAGGCGTTGTGATCGCAAGAGCCTGGCAATGACTTGCCTTCCTAAAAATTCAAATACAAGTCAAACAGGATACAAACAACTCCAAATCTGGTTAATTGAAAGACAGTATTTTTCAAGCGTTCATCTATATCTGAAGTGCTCCAGGAGCTGCCTAGCCAGGAGTCTGGCTGTTTTAATTCACAATGCAATGCAATAAGACCCCAAGAGCAATGAAATAATAATTTCAGCAGAATTCCAGCACCCCAGACTACCCCATGTGCCACATTGGAGACTCTCAAACACTAGAAAAGGCATCATTTCTTTTAGAAAACACAATATTATTTTTAAAGTGTAATAGGCAAACACATATGCATAGCCTTGAGAAGCAACAACACAGAACTTCCCTTTATTGTGCTCTGTGAAGTTTCTCTGAGACCGCAGAGAGGGAGCTCACCTAACAAGGTACAACTTACTTTTCTCCTGCTGGAGTATTTTCAGGGACAAACACACTGTAGGACATGTTAGTGAACTGCGGAGGTCGGGAGCCCGCCAGGATGGAAATGGAGGCGTAGGGGCTTTTGTTGCCATACTCATCGGTGGCTTCCACAGTAACCACATACTCCTTGTTCCACGTCAAAGGCAAACCAGTCGTCATGATAACGCCAGTATTCTTATCTACTTGGAATCGCTCTTCACCACCTACAGATATATGCACAAAGCTGGTCTGAAAAATGCCCCACAGCAAGAACATTCGCATCTTCACTATTTTAAGGTAAGCTATCCTCAAATCATCCGCCTATGTCCTTGCATGCACTTCTTTTTTCCTCTCCAGTTGTGCACCTTATCTTTCGCTCACACCATGCTCTGTTGGCCGGTGCAGTGCAAAAGAGATGAGAACAGGCAAGAAATGGAGCCTTAAGCTAAGAGTAAGGCTGCAATCGTTTTCAAAACAGAAGTAAGGCAAAGAAAGTGGCAGCAAGAAAGATCACCATCCACATAACTCTTTTACTTAAAGAACGTCTAGCTTCTACTTGCTGTACCTGCTATATCGTTAAGGATTCCCCAAGGGAAAAATCTATCAACGAAATGATAAAACGGGGAATTGTTAAGAAAAATCTGCAACTTAATAGAATTTTACCATTTTTTTCAGAATAGACCTACCTGCAATGAGTGTGTAAGTTATCCCAGCACTGCTGTTTTCATTGTTACTGTAATATGCGACAAGCTGGTAGATGAGAGTGCCTTTTCGGGCGTCTGGATCAACACGTGCCAGGTATGGGTATGGGTACATGCCCCAGGACAGAAGTTCCTCTTCTGGGGCAAGGAGTGTCACGTGGCAGAGGTACCAGTCGTTATCTGCAACAGACGCATGGATTTCCAGACAGCTTGCTCACAAACTTTAGTTGGGAATGTTTAAGATCTTATCCGTCAGCATCTGTAAACAAACTGAATTGCCCATCACATTCATCCTATCACATGTCCAAAGAATTCAGTACAGATACGGACTTGGGCGGCTGGATGTGCATTAAGTGCAGTTAACAACTAATTAAAAATACTTTCAATAATAGCTTTTAATTAGTTAGATATGCATATTAAATACTTTGTCAGTTACACCACTTGCCATGACAGAGTTTTAAGTGCGCACTTATCCAGACTCAGGTGAAATTTGGCCTTTTTATTTTCAACAAATTCAGCATAAATGTTGCTAGTTTTACCAAATCTGGTTTAGGGCTTATTAAAATACTTATCTTAAAAATCAATGGAAGTGGTAAGCAATCAAAACTCCCTAAAATTCTTCCCTCTCTAACACTAATTTCTTTCGTTTTCTCAAACCACTGGATATTCAAGGAGAGGAAGACATGCCTTCCCCTTCTAGCCCCAGCATCCCATCTGGTTGCATCTTAGGTGAGTGAGACACTGGCTTTGAAACGGGACCGCCCCAGGGCAAAGCCTTGGGGCTTTGCTTCCGCAGGGAGAGGCAAGCGAAGGGGCAGGTCAGCCAGCAGCTGCAGGGAGAGAGCGAGCCCGATGTTCCTTGGCCAGTACAAACTGCTCTCTATGGGGCACGGAGGATCTGGCATTGGCAGCAAGCACCTCTACCTGAATCCCTGGAGAAAAACAGCACGTATGTTGACTGCGCCTGTATTATTTTGTGGCTAAGAAGCGAACTCTGATACCTAAAACAACAGGTGCAGACGATTGTAGCTGCCCAACCGTGGACTGTCAGACTTGGGAACAGTCTGGAAGGACCCACACCACTGAGTATCTGACCTAGATCCCCTCTGATCTCCGACCGCTAGCAGGGTCTGAGGGTGTTCAGGTAGCAGGGTTGACTATCTGTGGGACAACTCCCGGGATCACCCCAGATCTGCTCCCAGGGTGGCTGTGCCACTGCTAGCGCCAGCCCAAGAAAAGGAGTGAATCCCTGATGTGCAGAAAGACTGTCCACAGAAAAGAAAGAGAAGGAACCTTCTACTGCAAAGAACCCGTAGAGATTTAATCACAGTATTTTTACCTCTTGGGAGACCTAAATTCAAACCTTTTGAACACACAGCAACTTGCTAAGAGATGCTAAAGTTACATATGAGCTTCTTGAAGAAATTTTCCTAAGCACATTTGTGTTCCAGAGGTGGGCTTGAGATTTGAGTTCAAATCAAAGTGAATGTATTATTGAATATATAAAATAAATATATATATATATATATAAAAAGAAACTAAATGTAGAAAG
Organism: Burhinus bistriatus; assembly: GCA_013397275.1. Taxonomy (NCBI): domain Eukaryota; kingdom Metazoa; phylum Chordata; class Aves; order Charadriiformes; family Burhinidae; genus Burhinus; species Burhinus bistriatus. The sequence continues at coordinate 24,316 of VYXH01008828.1, forward strand.
GGGCAAGCAGAAAAGTACATATGAGAAATGCACAATGTCTGCCTGATAAAATATACTTGAACAAACTGCACTGAGGTTGCAGGTCTGTTAAGGGCTACACCACTACCAAAAGAAACACCCACCCGGGTGTATGTATGTCTCATACGGGAAACCCTTGCTCTCTGCCTTCAGGAAGGCTAGATTTCATGTAGGATGGAAGAGGACAGCAGCACGTGGACAAAACCAGCACCAAAGGCAAGAAGTAAGCCAGAAATTCCAAACAGATTTTAACTGTAGACCTCAGGGATCCAATACTAAATAAAAGACTACGCACAAATAGAGACATCCGCTGACACATGAGACCTGTATTTACGAGCAGCCTTACCCCACAGTAAAAATATATGCTGGACAAATTTACCAGAGGTAATCATTCCCAGGAGGGAAAGGACTTCACTGAAGTTTTGTGGTTTTTTTTAAAGCATTTAAAATAATTTAAGACATGGTTTCTTTAGCTAGAGGAAATTCTTACATTATATGGTTTCTGGTTTTCTAATGTACCAACATTGCATGCATGGGAACATTTGTTAAACATGCTCCTCTAAATTTTTTCTCTGTATTGCTTGGTGTAACACGAGCTAATGGCTCACAAGAGCAGATGTAGCAGTCAGTATTTTAACCATAGCCAAGAGGGTGGGCTGAGAAATACACATCTTAATTAATCCAGTTATAGACAGTGTCATTTTGCTAGGGCCAAGTAAAAGAATGAAAACTTGTAGGCACGTGGCAGTAAAAATATTTTTATTCATTCATTGGTCTAATTCAGGCAGCTCTAATTTCTGTGGATTAATATCTAGTTGAGCATTTTACCCATTTAGTGAAACCTAGAGAATGATTTCAAAAAAGGATAATTATACAGCTTATTCCTTAATATTGTCCCATGGAGGTGATCCAAGCAGTAAATACCAATCAATAATGAAGTCCTACACCTGCTGTAAGAATTGTAAAAATTCCCATCGTGCCAAAATGTCAGCTCTAAACCAGAGCTTTATGCTTTAAAAAAGACAGACATGGGAATAAATTTCACTGAGTTCAGGACACCATGTCAGGGGAAATATTTCTGTTGTTCAAATTAACAATAATTTCCTGGACTTTTACAAAAAGTTCACCTCCCCCATCTCTGAAATGTGTATTTAAATAGACTTGTAGAATCATAGAATCATTGAGCTTGGAAAATACCCTCAAGATCATTGAGTCCACCCATTAACCTAGCACTACGAAGTCCATCAATAAACCATCTCCCTAAGCAACATATCTATACATCTTTTAAATACCTCCAGGAATGGCAATTCCACCACCTCCCTGGCTAGCCTGTTCCAGTGCTTGATAACCCTTTTTGGTGAAGAAATTTTCCCTAATATCCAGTCTAAACCTTGAGACCATTTCCTCTTGTCCTGTCACTTGCTACTTGGGAGAAGAGACTGACTCCTCTCCCGCTACAACCTCCTTTCAGCTAGTTGTAGAGAATGATAAAGTCTCCCCTCCACCTCCTCTTCTCCAGGCTAAACAACCCCAGTTCCCTCAGCTGCTCCGCATAAGACTTGTGCTCTAGGCCCCTCACCAGTCTTGTTGCCCTTCTCTGGACACGCTCCAGCACCTCAATGTCTGTCTTGTAGTGAGGGGCCCAAAACTGAACACAGTATTCAAGGTGGGGCCTCACCAGTGCAGAGTACAGGGTGACAGTCACTTTGCTAGTCCTGCTGGCCACACTATTTCTGAAACAAGCCAGGATGCTATTGGCCTTCTTGGCCACCTGGGCACACTGCTGGCTCGCATTCAGCCCTCACTGAACCTTGGTAAACTTCTGACATTAGCAAAGCCTCAGATCACAGACTCACAGGATGGCTGAGGTTGGCAGGGACCTCTCAAGATCATCTGGTCCAACCGCCCTGCTCAAGCAGGCCTACCTAGAGCCGGTTGCTCAGGACCATGTCCGGATGGCTTTTGAATATCTCCAAGGAGGAAGACTCCACAACCTCCCTGGATAACGTGTTCCAGTGAACTAAAGTTCTGGGGACTGGATTTCAAGAAAGATGTGGACCAGCTGGCAAGTGTCCAGAGAAGAGCAAAGAACACAACCAGAAAACATGGCCTGTCAAGACAGGATTTTCAGGAGACTGCAAGGGACATTCAAACAGTGCTGTAAGATGCCGAAGGAGTGATGTATGAAGTTAGTCAGCTGTTCCTTACCCCACCAAACAAAAAGTAACAAACTCCCATTCCCAAAATAAATATTTGTGTTAGTTGTTGGGTGGGGGAAGGAGGTGGAGGGAATCCCCCAGCAATTTTTGAATTATAAGGATAATGAAGCACTTGATAGCTGCTGGAGAGGTGAGATATCATCCATCAATGAGATCTTTAAGACCTGACTAGACAAATATCTGCCAGCAATCACTCTGTTATAGCAAAGCCTGCCTCAAGGCAGGAGCATGGTACCAGCAAGACTGTTAAATCCTTTCCATCACATTTTAATCCCACTGCCCTTCAGCTTTTGCATCTCATTGATTTCTGAAGCTTACATGTTCACATGCCACTCGTTTCCCAGCGGCCTGAGGGAATTTCTACCATAAACATTCTTTGGACCTTGTGTTTTTCCTTGCTGTTCACTTAAAGGTAAGAAGCAAGGGAGGGAGCAAACGCCACTCCAGTAACAAGACAGTACCACACATGAAAGGAAAACCACAGGATGAGGCCAAACCTGGAGGGCTGTGGTACAGCAGCAGGTGGTAATAAACTTCAGGTATCAGGTGGAACACCTTTCTGCAGCTGAGACCTGGCTCACTCCTTCAGCCCCTCAGCATTTATTTCTGCTTTTAAGGCTTGAAGGAGCAGAGCTGTTCTCTCTGTGCAAGTAAACAAAACTTAAAGTGAAGCAACCTGCAAGTGTGCCTGGGTTATGTGCATACAGACATCAGAGCTCTAATTCTGGCAGGGAGTGAATGGAAGTCGTGAGGCAGGTGTTGGTCTCTTCTCCGGAGCAACAAGCGATAGGACAAGAGGAAACTGCCTCAAGTTGCACTAGGGGAGGTTTAGATTGGATATTAGGAAAAATTTCTTCACCAAAAGGGATGTCAAGCTGTGGAACAGGCTGCCCAGGGAAGCGGTTGAGTCACCATCCCTGGAGATATTTAAAAGCCATGTTGATGTGGTGCTGAGGGACATGGTTTAGTGGTGGACTTGGCAGTGTTAGGTTAATGGTTGGACTTGATGATCTTGAGGTTCTTTTCCAACCTAAATGATTCTATGATTCTATGAAAAAAAGATGGTTATAAAGGTCAGGTCTAAATTGCAGCACGTCCCAAACTCTAAAAAAAAGGGCAGTGTTGAACAGGCACCAGAGACTAAGTGGAGGCCAGTCAACCAGCACTTCTGTCCTATCATTCAGAAAAAGCTGTTCAGAAGCAGCACTTTGAGCCTTTGCTACTCAGGAGTACGAACATTTCTGTTCTGGTAGCTGTCTCCTCATTACACACAGACACCAGGCATGAGAAACTCAAGGATTTTAAGGTGCTACAGCCACATCGCAATCAAATGCTACGGAAAATTATTGCATTGACTTGAAACAAGTCAGTGAAACAAAAACAGTCTTGATAAAGTAGTGGTTTTTTCCAGCAATGCATTGGTTTTTCAACTGTCATAACTGCAAGGGCATTAACAGATCAAGCCTCTGAAATCAATAGTATTTTATTTTGTTCCACTGACACAACCACAGCAGCCTATTAAATCAAAACACAACATCACCCAGTGATGTTACAGTTCACCCATTTTGTCAATATGAATCATCCACTGAAAGGAAGGAAATAGTCAGGAAACCAGGCTCATATCCTGTGAAACAAGACTATCAACAGGATAAAACACCTGGCCTCTGCACCACACATTTGAAAGCGTCTTGATATGATCAATCTAGAAGAGAATATTAAGGGGCTGGTTTTGCTTGAAATACCAGTATATCCTCAAGGCTTCAGCTCTACTCCTTGTTTACGTATAAGAAAGGGATGTCAGGGATGGCATGAAAGGGATGTCAAGCAACCTCCAGCCAAGAGGAACCTAAGTAAAAGGGTTAGGATGTAGCAAGTGCAAGGACAGGGGAACTCACCACATGGCCATCCACGCAATGAAGAGCTGCTAACTTTCTGTCTTTGAGGGCTAAACACACTTCAGCAGATCAGAGCAGATACACCTGCGCCATCCTTGGACAAGAGCATGAAAGCAAAGAAAGAACTGGAAAAGGATTTTAAACTGCAAGTGGCTATTCTTGGAAGCTTGTGTTAATTCTGCGTTCCTTTAATCATTTATTTTCCTCCCTTAATGGAAGGAGGAAATGGGATAGAAGTAATCTTCTTTTCCCAAGATGGGGATTAGAGCTGTGCTGACTGATGTGGGTTTGACGTGACTAATGTTGGGAAGCTGAGAAGTAAAAAATGTGCATAAAAGATGGTAGTTTATGCTTTGCTTATATCCCCTCTGGCAAAATGAATCATTTGAATGTAAAAGAGACAGCATGGTATGCAAAGACATTTCTGAAGTACCCAGCTTGAAATAGGACATCGAGGCGGGATGCCTACACAGCCCCTCACTGTGCTGTCAGGCCACAGTCACCCTGCAGTGGCAGGGCAGGACAACAGGAGCTTTGGCTCGCTATTGAACCCTCACCAGGAAATGCACACCTGAGAAATGGTTACTATCACAGCTAAGAAGCTGTTGTCATCTTCAGCACTGAAACACAAAATTAGTTTCAAATGACCTGTATTTCCTCAAATTAAAAAGAATGTAATTGCCAGAAAACATCTGACACACTGAGTAAGTTAATAAACTTCTATCTCAGATATCATACAAACTTATATTTGAGATAGATAGAAAATATCTTGTGTAACCATATAAATATAACTTGTCCTAGAAGTTCTAGAAATGCTTGTCCTATAAATTTGCAGTTTTCCTTATAAATTACAATTTACAAGAGTAATTTTTTAAAAAATGTAATTGGATATACTGAAGACTATGAAAAGATGAGTGTGTTTTGGTAGAAGTAAAAAGGAAAAAAAAAAAAGACTAATTTATTCAGGCTTAAGCTGCCTTCAGGCTCCAGAGCCCCCTGCAGACAGGGCAGGTATGGGGGCAGCAGGGTCAAGTGCTTCGCAGGCAGCAGCTTGCACAAAACATGAGGGCAGACAGACCCCGTCCCAGTGAACACCGGTGACGGAGCTCGAGGCATCAACGCTGCACTTCAACGTGAAGACGGGGCAGCCACCACCTATTTCCGAGATCTGTAGTAGAGACCAGACTCTCTGTTTGCCACAAGAAACTTTTTCCTTTTTTTTTTTTTTTTAATGGTTAAGGTTACAGTCACCAGGAGTTACAACGTGCAGCTTACACTACAGTCTCCCAAATGTATGACAGATCTGAGAAGCCTCGGGAAAGATCAAGGGAAGGAAAACAAAGGAGATTTGTGCAGGAAGAGAAGAGAAAACACAAGGCTAATTGGAAACTGTAATCCTTAGAGTTTAAGGATATTACACTTCACACCTCCTCCCCGACACAGAGTGATTTAAAGATAAGCCGCTGACAAGGACGAATACTTTCTTCCCTTAGCTAGCAGCCCCATCCCCTTGATGAGGCTTCAGCAAAGAGGACAGGGAGACAAGGCCTCCTGCTCTTCTGGGAGAGCAGAGAAAAAGCCCCCGGCTGTCATCACTGACACCTCTGCAAGTCAACAGGGCTAGAAACAGGGCGAAACCACCCAGCCGAGTTATTTAAGCCACAGGCGTGATGGCTGAAGCACTGAGAAGCAGTTTTTATGCCCCTCAAAAGCTATAGACAACCAGTTCTCCGTACTGTTATCTCATACTGGCATGGTATTAGATGAAACTGTCTCCTTGGTCTTGGTTGGTATTTTTCTTGGGGGTTTCGAGGGGGTTTTCTTTTTTTTGCTTTCAAGCACTTTTCGCTTTTCTCACTCAAATTTTGTAAGACAGCTTCACATAAACCACCTCGCAAATCATAAATGCCAGTTCATCAGCTCTTGTCATAATGAGTTGCCCTGTGGTTGCAAGACACACTGGTGCCTCAGTTTCCAATCATTATCCTTGACCAATGACAAAGATTTTCAAAATTCAAGCTGCACTTGAATATTCCAGTCTTTGTTGTGTAGCTATGGTCAGTCACATGTACTCCAGTACTACCTGAGGATCAGGTAAGATTGGGTCACTGTGTCAAGTATCTCATAAACTAACTCTTACACATCCCCATCCTCAAAGCACCTGCAATCCAGTCCTCATCCACTATGCAGTATCCTACAAACACTGTAGAAAAGTACTGAATCTGAAATAAAATAAAAATACATGTGGACATGCCCCATGAAAACTCTTCCATGTGTACTTTTGTGCCTTTCAGAAATTTCCCCAAAACCAAAGTATACATAGGAATAATCTACTTAAGGGTACTTAAACTTCCAACAAAGTGTCTTCTGGCAGTAATTAATCTTTAACCAGAGTTCATCATCACTTTTAGAGATGCCTTTTAGCCTAAAGAAGTGATATTTACACAGTCGTGCTGTCTGCTGTGCCCCCTTTCTCCTGCCCAAGTGGCTTTCGAATCTGGTGGCCAAGTTCTTCCTACAAGCTTTATGAAAGTCAGCAGCTGGTCAGAAGACCAGCACCCCAAATTAAGGTGCCTACTGAGAGAAAGGAAAAGAGAAAGCAGCTTTTACTTGGTCCCGATCAGCAGTCTAGCGAGCAACACCTACGATGCTCACGTGTCTGCACCAGCTACCGCACATGCTGTCATCCCTACTGGGAGAAGCGTGGGGGTGAGTAGGGGCTCTCACAGCAGGGAGAGCCTTCACAGCACAGGTCACTCCTCCAGAACTAAAGCCTTTCATTTTATTAATTTCTTTTCTCCAGCTCTCTTAATAAAAGTTGTACAGAGGCAGTTTTAGTACAGCTAGTCTTCTGTCATGAAAATGATGGGTCAGCCCCACCCGAAACACTGATGAGAGATTCTTGAAGGTGAAGTTTCTGTTAATTAACAGATTTTGTTTCTCACAAATTTCCCATGGTTTGGATACCATGCCCAGGGGTATGATACCCCCTTGTAACATGCTAGCACACCGACTATACTCTGTTGAACAAAGTAGAAAGGGCCAAGTCTTGAAGGCAGGGTAATATCCTCACTATGCCAGTTACAGGAATAGGTCTCTCTACTCCCTTGAAAGCCCACAAACCACTGCGTTAGCGTGGGGATGAACAGCCCACAGCCACAGAACAGCTGGGCAACGTGTCTGTACTGACTGCCTCATCCAAAGCCATGTCAGTGGGTTTCAGTTTTCCCTCCTTGGTTACTCACAGCCAGCAAGCCTGACAGACCAGCCTGCAGAGACGGCTTTGCATCATTTACATTACGTATTTCTTAGAATATACAAGCACGTGGACACAGTTTCTATTCATACACCACCTTTCCAATTTTAGGAGGCAAGGTCTCGCTTACCTTAGTACTACCTGTAGACTTATCCAGTGGGACCATGAGAGCTAAAAGGCAATTGCAGGTGCTACTGCACACATGGGCAGTGAAGACAAATCTTCAGCCAATTTTTCCATTTTCTGTGTGAATGCAAAGGTACAGCCAGTATCTCCACCACACAGGATATCTGAGACACCTACGGCATTTGTTGGGCAGCAAGGACATCTCCCCAGACAGATGCCTGTACATCACAGGAAAAACTTCAGGCAGATACAACAGGACTGCAAAATCCATCGTATCTTTTCTGCTACCACATCATCCTGCCCTAGTCTTTAAAGCCTGACTGCAGTGTCATCCTCATTTTAAAATGTTTCAATGTTGGGGTTTTTTTGTTTCAAGAGGAAAGCACTGTCAGACCTGTGATTACAGAAGTGGCATCTTTGCCTCAAGCCTTAAATCTACTGTATCCGCCAACAGCTGCCCATTACCACACAACCACGAGGATTAGAAACCCTTCACAGGATCACAGAGAAGGTGGGAAGTACAATTAGTTACAGGATCTCAAAAGCTTCCAGATGATAGGATTCTTCATAAAACGAGTTTTTTACTACAGCTTGCTATGTTAACAGCCTACTAATCACCATTAAAAGAAGCTATTAAATACCATACAATCCATAATTATTTGCAGGCAAGTCAGTTGGTGAGGAAGTGTTCAGCAGCCAGACCATGCTGACATCGTAAGAATAGCTGAGGAGTCAGCAGCACAGAGGACATTTGGGGGATTTTATTTCTTTTCTTTTTTTAAAGAAGGAAAATGCTCTAAGACACAGCTGCTACCTTGGCATTTAAAAGCTGCTTCTATTTGGAGATCATTCAGCTCTTAGTGTTGATACGAAGGAGAGGCATGTTCTTTGGTTTTGTTTCCATCTCTCACAACTTCCATCTTCTTCACTCCCATCAGTGTTTCACAAAGCAGGTGAAACAATATAGACAAAATAGACGTTTGCGTGGTACGGCACACCCCAGTAACAGAAACAAGGTTGTACTTACAACACTGCAGGGAAATTATCTGCAAGGTCTCTTGTCTGCCAACAAAAAAGAGGCTCAAAATGTATAGTCACAAATTCTAGTAGGGTTCATAAACATTTTTATACGAGCAGCGTGAACGTAAATAGCATTGAACTTCATCATGACATGTCTACTGAGCAACCTGCATTTTGGAAAAGCTAAGTGCTGCATATCAGCATCATTAAAGATACCCAACATCCTTCAAGGCACCTACGACTGGACAAGCTCCCAATCGCTGTTTCTGCCTCCCTGCCATCTAATGCATCACAGCACCTAATCTGCCTCATTAAAGTGGTACTTATTAAGTTTAAAGTAGTTTGTGTGGGCCATAAAAGATCTTTTCCTGAGAGGCAGAATTCGACTGCCTCAGTAGTTAGGAATCACCTCTCCTCCAGCCCCAGTCCTCCTGCAGCAAACTACAGGCATTTGTTCTTGTGTCAGCATCATCCTTTAACATAAGTCAGTCTCTTCTTGAGGCTTGTTCAAATAGTTTTAAAATTAAAAGTTGCTTGCTGAGGCTTTACACAATACGAGCTGTTCCTGTGAATGTACTTTGAGCGTATGAACTTCTTTCCAAACACTTAAAAAGTTATCATCACCAGCAAAATACCAGTATTTTTCTTCAGCAGCGTGTTTTATATCTACAAAGAGACGCCAGAAAAAGTTGTAGCAATATTTCTTGTTAGCATCATTGGATGCAACTGTAAGAGATGCACCTCTAACCCAGCAGCACGTGCACCTTCGGTAAAGGCGGCCGGCAGCATTTAGAGGTGCGTTTGGCTTAACCAGAGCAGCAGCCTCCAAAGGAGCAGTGTGATAGTTCCTGGGCTGTGTTGTAAGAAATGAAAAGGTAGAGCTTATAGCCTACCTTCCAGTTCTCCTCATATACTAAATTGTTGAACAGATCCTCTTCCCCTTCCACAGACATATCCCTCGTCGCTTTGCTACTTCTCTCTCAGGAAACATGTCTATTCCATATGTATAGTGTTTGTCTACTCAGGCAAAAGCCCAGCCACCCCATCTGATGTAAAGCAAGTGCACCACAGTCGTATGCACAAACCGCTCCTTACTCTCCCGTCGCCAGTGCTGCTTTTGGGTCCTTCCATCAGCAACACGCAAGACAGAGAACAGCATATAGGTACAGGAGCAGAACCCCAAGTCCTTTCCATCAGCCTGTTTCCTAAGTTCAAACTTTTAAAGGCTTTTCTTAAACTTTCTCCCTAAGTTTCTCTTAAATTTTGGACAGTTTCCACTCGCATGCCAACCTTGCTGCTCAAGCTAAAACTCCAGTACTGATGAGTTATGCACTAGTCAGGGTCTGACTGGTTTACCGAGGAAACACTAATGCTTGCTGGGAGGCCAGCACTGCTTTCCAGCAGGGACAGCTTTCAAAGCTCATCGGAGACACACGAACGGCAGCAAGTTCAATTCCACTTCAGAGCTGTATTCCCAAACGAGAAGGCTACGTGCATGTCTGCCTAGGGATGCTTATAGAGAAAACATATAAGCCTGTGCAAACACGGTATGCATGAATTTTGGGCCTCCCATGTGCAAGGCAGGTGTCAAAAAGCAGCTGCAAGATCAGCCTGCTCCTGCCAGTACGCAAAAATTAAACCCTGCCGCGCACCGCACAGTGCTCTTGGAGCGTGAGACAACACTGAGAGCATGCAGGGATATTTCTGGCATGGTGCCGCTTTGATCTAGGTCTAAAACAGATTTTTAAATGCCTTCCTGCTGTTGTAATGCAATGAAAATTCAGGAATATTAAATCATAGGCTCTATAAAAGGATTTAAGATGTTAACATAAAGAATAAAGGGCTGAATATTCTATTTTGAAGGTCTCCTATTGCTTTTCTCTTTAGCTTGTTATGATAAAGGCTTTCTCATAATTTAAATAGCTTCTTATGTACCTTATTAAGGATACTTGTAACATAAACTTTACATTTACCTCTTCAGTTTTTAAGCTTTTTGTTGGTTTCTCAGCTATAGACTTCATCAGACATTCTTACCACTTATTTATTGCCTCTGGGTCATTATATATTTTTACATCAATTTTTTTTTTTACAGTAAGATTCTTCCAAAGATACAGACAGACAGAGTAACACAATAACCTTCACCCTAGAGCTTGCTGTTTTGTCTAATGATCCCTGGCCATTAAAATGGTTTCACGGTTTAAGTGAAGCAACCTTTTTCTCTGGCGGCACCTGAATTTGAAGGCATGGCAATGGTATTCACAGATGGTTTTAATCAGTTTGATACCAGGAGGGGAGAGAAAAAAAGAAGCAGCATATAGTATGACCTCCAAACCCGATTGCCAGGTCAGATTTCTGTTTCTGGAGTCAGATTTATTTTGTTCTAGAAATGTCAGGGGGTGCCAAGAAGCAATGGGCCATTTCTGGCTCCCTTAAAAAAAAAAACCAAACCAACAACCCCCCCTGCAAAACTAAGCTATATCTTGATTTGAAATCATAGCCAGCAACATACACAGATTACTTGTTATTTTTTACAGAAGCTATATTATGTGGATTAAAGGTTTTCCCTTCCCAGTAGGTACTCTGGTGGAAGTCTTTTAAGAAAGTGCAAGGGACTCAAACCACATAATCTTTCCATGTGCAGTCTAGGCTGTATTTTCAGGAATTTCAAGATTTGACAGATGCCTTTTTAAAATGTAGTTTTCTTCCAGTAAGTCATAAGGGTTCAATACTGATCATATTCTACCATAAGACACTACACCCAAGGAACAGCATTATGCCACAGCCTCCTCAGTCAGATTTAAGATCTATCTCCTTGGAATTCAGTTACAGTAGTAAATAGTTGTTATCCGACCTTAAAGAGAACAGGGCACAAGAGATCCATCTCACTTCCAAAACATGAAAATACTGAACAGCCTTGCAACTGTTTTATTCATTTTAGTCATAAACTAACTGCTGGGGTTTACCTCACTTTGATGTCTTGAGGCATCCCATGTTTAAAAGGTCGCTAGCCTCAAGCTTACTCTTCAGAGCACTGCAGACATAGGAGGGGGAGAGATTTGTCGTCCTGTGCTCTTTTTTTTTTTTTGAGCCTCTCTTGTTGTTAAGGAAAAATAACCTTTGTAGATTATGGAGTGACTTCTTCCCGCGGGTGTTTTCAGTTTGATAGCATGTCGGCTGTATCTGCAGTAGCATGGAAATCACCCAGTGGGTCTCACTATTCCAAGCAGCATGCGCTCTGTAAGACCTTTGTGGTGGGCTCTTAAGATTAGAAAAAAAAAACCAACCAAACAAACAAAAAACCCAAAACAGAGCTCAAAGTCTACTAGAGTCAAAGAACAGGGGTAAAAAATTGCATTCCTTCACTTTTTGAAACATGATAGACTGAAACACGATAGACAAAGCCCTAAACGTAAAGCTTCTACACAGCGTACACCAGTACATATCGCCAGCATCAGAAAGGATGGCTGCGGGTGGAGGAAAAGGAAACAGTTGTGTAACTCTACCCGTCCCACCCTGTGTAAGTCGGAAACAAGTATGAGGACCTACGTAGGTGCTTTGGGCAGGTGTGTGTGAACAGAGGCAGACTTGGAAGGGAAAGGGAGCTGCCCCCCGCAGCCCTTCCATGCTCAGGCTACACACTCTGACGGTGCAGGCAGCATCTCCAGGATGTTAAATGCACCAAAAGAAAATCTGGATGACGAAATGGCGGGTTTGTAGCTCTGTCTTTGTATATTGTAGCTCGTATCTTTGTGTATTTGTACTCCAGGTCCCAATCCCACAACTACGCCCGGGCAGAGCCCAGAACAGCAAGGCTTTGAGAGACGGAGGCAACCTGCCAGATTCCTAAAGAAGATGCTAACTGCTCTGTGTAGGTAAATAAGACAATTCACAGAAGTTGTGCAAACCTCTTTGCAATGCATAGTCCATGTACCAAGTGTATACTCAATGGGAGAACTGTATTTTCATAGTGCCAGCTACAGGATCCTCAGAAAACAGACGGCAGCCCCACACACATCACTGCTATGAGCACTACTGAGCAACAGGTAGGATTCAGAAGGTTATTGTGCTCTACACTCAGGTTATTTCAGTATTACAACTGTGTATATGAATACCTTGTCTTCCTAGGACTACAGTTGCAAGGAACAGTGCTCTAAGTTACCATCTGACCTCCTTTTCTATTACTTTTTTCATAAGTGCCAAAAAAGCTTTGCTTTTCTTGAAAAAAACAAAACCCCAGGACACACGCTTCACTGGAGAAGCAGCACCTGTGAAATGCCTACTTCCATTCACAACTTTTACATAAGAGATGGCAATTAATAAGGGTCCAATAGTTTTGTTTTTCAGTTAATGAGAGGATTAAAAGTTTGGCACATGTTCCATAATATTGATTACTATGTGACCCACTGTTAATTGTATTTAGTAAGAGGCATGAGGAGAAATGAGGCGCAGACCAAAGTTAATTCTGTTTGGCTTTAGACAGTGCACCAGGTTTCTTCAGATAAAAAATGGATGCTGAAAGCCTCCCACCGTTTCACCATCTTCCTGTAAAATAAGTAGCCAGAAAAAGAACCCAAGTTCATCACTGTACAAAGTTAGGAGATAGTTTTGATTTTTAAAGTAGCTTAAAGGAGTGTCTAAATGACCTTGTCCCACTTATTATCGAATTCCTTTCTCCCTGAGGCTCATTTCTTGTCAATACATTATCAGTGCACAGACAGTGGTAAAAACATGCTGTACAGCACCAGATTGGAGAGGACAACGTGATTAATCATTTGTACAACACTGCTCACAAGGTTATTTGCTTTCATTATAAGTAAGCAAGATGGTCAAGCAACACGTCACCTTTCCAACTCCATCTCTAGCTTGAGTGAGTTCTACTTGCAGCATCGGGTGATTTGCTTAAAGTTAGTACCTAGAAATACTGTGCAGCGTTTTTGTTCTGTTCGGTGTTTCTCACTTGCACAACACAGCCCATTCCTGCAAGAATAGGTTTCTCAGGCAGGCGGCTCTGGGATCATTCGGCTGCACACCGTGCACAATGGTAAAGATGACAGCCCCCAGCACGCCTCAACACATTTGTTTATCTCCCAGCTCTATGTTTCGCATTTCCTGAGCATTAGGCTGCAACAACCATTTACAGAAAACTGTAAATATTCCCTCTACGGTGAAGTCGTAAACATCTAACAAAAAAACCAAAACCCAAACCCCCAAGCAAATGATAACCAGCAATGTTATGAGAGACCTGAGCTACACTTACAAACACACTATGAAACGTACTCTGAGTAAGATGAAAGTAACACGTGGAAAGGACGGCTCCTGTAGCCATAACGTACCTTAAGCTTAACATGGTTTTAAAAGTTTAACAAGTCTAGCCATTCTTTTTGCTGTGTGAGAACCATATACAGTATACAAGCTGTTGATGTATAGAGGATTTACATACACAGTGGTATAACGATATCTCCATTTAGTTCTGTACACCAACTCCTAGGATTCCAGATTCAGATCACTTTTATTTCTTGCTTGTCCTAAGCTCATTGACATCTATTTCGCAACGGCTTCTCCCCCTCCCCACGCACTGCTCTGCCATCGCTGTAGCTGCACCTCCAGCATCCTTTCAGCGCGGTTCAGCGAAGAGTCGCAGGAGGATCTCCAAGCACAGGGGGCTGCAGCTGCAGATCCTAAGTGCCCACTCCCCGGGCCATGTCACCTCTCCCGTCCCAGGTCACAGAGGACCACAGTGAACAGAAGAGGCTCTCTGGCAACTCCCCCCGCTATAAGACGAGCTGTCAGTTGTGATGTGCCCCCCCCTCAACTGCTTGTCAGCCCATGAGCAGACCCCTCCGGTCCTACAGAAGTGAACCTGCTGTGACAGGAATTCCTTACAACGTGTCATCACACAAAAAACCCAACCATTATCCACGTTTCATCTGTTCCTTATCAAAGGCAGGAGGCGGAAGCTCCTCCCGGTACCGGAGAAGAGCCGGAATATCCCCACGCCACCAACCCCAGCCTGGGGGGCAGCTCCCACGGCCGCCCGCGGCTCCCCACACCCCACGGAGGGCGGCATCCCCGCGGCCGCATCTCCTCGAGCGACAAGCGCCCGGCGCCC
>VYXH01008828.1:39368-76326 GCA_013397275.1 Burhinus bistriatus
CCGGGAGCCGCCCGCAGCCGCGCCACCGCGCCCGGCCCATCCCGCCGAGCGGAGCGGAGCGGAGCGCCCCGCGGAGCGGCACTGCTCGGCGGTCCCGCCGCGCACACCCACGCCACGTGGAGAGCCGGCGCGGCCCGGCCCGCCCCCCGCCGCCGCCGCCGCCACTCAGAGCCGTGGGCGGGGACGGGGCGAGCTCGCTGCCGCCTGTGGCAAAACGTACGACCGTTCCGGGCAAATTCCTTATTTTCCTCCGTTCCAGAGCTTTCTCCCCGGGCTCCTCTGCCGCGTCCAGGTGCTCCCTCCCGTTCCTCCGCAAGCGAAGCGGAGAGAGGCGGAGCAGTGCCTTCCCGGGGGCGACTTCAGGGAAAATGGGCAACCTCCTGAGCGTGTCCTTAAAACTCCAGCCAGGCTAAAAGAGCAAAGAGTAAAAGAAACTGAGGAGAAAAAGCTATTGCATAAAGGTGAGAGGGTCTTGGGGTCCTTGAATTGTTGCCAAATGGTTGTGACCGAGGAGACATTTTTCTGATGTGAACTGGACTTGTCGTGGCAGTGTGACCTCTCAGGAGTGCATATACAAGTTGCTGCTCCTTCAGGGATGATGCGCTTTTGGCAGAAGGGGCAAGAGCAAAACATGTCTCGGCATAATACATGAAGAATAGCATTAATTATCACATTTAAAATTTCAGTCTTTGGATGAAATACATTTAGGAAACGAATAGTGGGCAGTGCTCTTGAGAGCAGTACTGAAATGGTGCTTCTGAGCTAGGCGAGCACACACATCAGTCCTGCTAAACATGCACAAAACAATCTGGGCGTGGGAATCATTGCGCTGGTTATAATGTGTTCAATGGAAGCGTGAATCCAAGCCAGACCACTCCAATGCCAGTCACTCCCCGCTACTTGTCAAACCAAGCGTAAGTCCCAGCAGCATCTTCCATCCCTGCTAATAGATAGGAACACCAGTATCTCCCTTCACATAGCGATGGTAACAACAGCTGAGGAACAGCCTTTTGCCGAGCCCCCACATCCAGCTGGTCAAACTGGGTTAATATTTTTTTTCCATTAGAAATACTCTCTCTTGCTGTTCTGAGCACAGGTTTGCTAGTTTTAGCAGAAGACTGTTAGCGAGGCAGGGGTCTAGTAACTTCAGTGATAACGTATCCAGGGTGGCAGTGAAGCTTTGCTCAAGAAAGCCAGAAACCATTTCAATCAGCGTTAGTCAAATATTACGGGCAACAGTCAAAGGTGACAACCAACTGCTAGATCTGCACCTCTGCCACCTGGGGAACTGCCAGTTTTAAGGAGAGGTGATCACTGGGTGATCACATCATGTTATTACAAGCTGCCAGCCTTTACTTTTACGCTGGGAAGGTGAAGGGATGATCGTGTCTAAAAATGGGCAGGATATGAGATCTCAGACTGGGAAGGCAAAAAGTAAAAACAAACATTTTTAAGGAATGGTCTGCCAGTACCAACAGGAAAGTAACCATCAAGATCCATTCGTGGATAACATGATGTAGCAAGCTTTGAGTGTGTTATCTCTACTCTTTATGCCCTATGTAAAAATAAAATGTGAATAATTCCCTGCTTCACAAAGGCAGTAGAAAGCTCATTAACTTACAACACTTAACGAGCCAGTGAGACCTCCTGAGCATTCAGTTTAGGATGTGTAGATCAGTACTGAGATACAGCACAATGTACCCTCTTCTGAATTGCAGTGTGTCCTACTGGCCTTACACAAACTCTCAACAAGCAAATTAAATCCTCTCAAAATCAAGCGTTCAATTTTAACCTACATTGCAAGTTGCGCTGCCCCTTCTATTCTTTTACAGTCACACACGGGCATTTAGAAACATGCGGTTTTGTATACAGCCTGTCGAGACACGAGCTGGATTTTATTCACAGTACTCCCTCATACATGTGAACCCATGTATTGTTAATACGCTCGTTAACACATCATTTTGGTGATGTAAATTTAGGCTTCTGCTGCATGTCACTCCCATTGATGGAATTTAGGGCGCACCTCACAGAGTGGAACCAGTGACAGCCTTGCCACCATGGATATTTCCTAGCACAGCTGTGTTCTTTTCAACATCCAGTTGCACAAAACCTGTGCAATGGCAGAACAAACCTATGTATATTTGTGGACACATCCTACCCTACAATTTAAAGAGATGCAAACACACTTGAGGTGCGTTTGAGTGTGATCACCAGCTCCAAAATTATGCAACTGCATCCCAGCCAGGCACGGCTGAGATATTTCTCTTACTGGTGTCCGGCAGTTGTATGCACATTAAATACCTGTTTTGAAATGGTAAAAGTTATTTATAATAGGGTATTCGGATGTTTTTTCAAGCTATAACAAAAGGACCAAATTGCATTATTTTGTTGGAAATACGAAAGTATTGATGAAAAGACTAAATGTCTCGATCAGTCTTTTCAATGGAAACCATTTTTCTTCTGGAATTGCGGGGTGGGGAGGGAGGTCCAGTTCAGCTGACAGGGACTGGGGAACTTAAAGCACAGGCTTGTGTTTGGGTCTCGTTCGGGTCAGTGGGTGATATTCTGTCCTAGCAACTACATTGAAAACCAGGCAAAAAAATTTCCACTGTTCACAGTTGACTCTACGTGCTCATCAGAGATCAACAGGCAGCTAATCAGTTTGAGGAAGAGTAAGCAATTCTCAAAAACTATTATGTATGTATGTACATTATATATTGAAATGCTACAAGAGTGAACATTCTGGAGTAACCTCATTTCCTTCTCAGGACACTGCCAAGAGAACAGTACGGCTCTTTCCGTATAGCCACCTTTGCCAAAAGAACTTGACTCTTCCTGTGAAACTGAAGCAGAAACCACAGAGACCGATACAGCGTCAATCCAAGAGGCAACCTGAATAAGAACAGTGCAGAAGGCTCTTAGAGAATGAATAAATAGAAATTAATTAATAAGCTCCTTAGATAATCTTCAGGACACTCAGCTTCTATTGCCAAAGGATCATAGTGAAATTTATTTTTAGGAATCTTCTCTAGCAAACCTTATCTGGTGAATTGAGAACTGTGAATTGCAACCACTAAATCTAAGAATTGCTATTCAGAGGCCAAACTATCAGCAAGCCCGACAGCCTTCCTCTGGCCCTCTCTCGCAGCTGCGACAAGTCCCTAGAATGCAGCCAGCAGTTCAGACTACAGCTCAGATCACCATAAAATGGGCCAACTGCGGGGGTGGTGGTGGTGGGAAAGCAGCAGCATTTATCCAGGTTTTAATAATGGGGAAATAGATACAAATTACATTGCTAGTGTGTGTTTCAGAAATAAGTTCTCATGATGAAATGAAAACAAGACTTGGTTTTAATATACTTTTCTAAAAATTGCATAAACAGGTCAATCACTTCTGCAGCAGTGATTTTGTATTACTGCCCGGAGTTGAAGTTGGATCAACCAAGGAAACCACAGGTGTTCTTCCCAGCAGGGAGACCAGCGCTGCGGCGCTCAGGCAGCATCACATGATGCAGTGAAGAGAAGGCGGCCGCATTCTTGCCCGTCCTTTGTCAACTTTCTTCAGAGGGGAGAACGGCTTTGGGCATCATTTTATATTCACCCTCATCTTACAGAATCTGCTGGTATTTATTGCAACAGTGTAAAAAACCAGTCAGTCTAACATGGTTTTGGTCTTTCTATAACCAGTCAGTATAGTACCGTCAGGAGTCAAGGCTTGACAGCAGACATTACAGTCAAAGCTTTGAAACAAGAAGAAATTCCAAGGCATTGTAAAGCTACTCAAAATTCTGAAGGCAAACCTATATACTGCTGGTCTGTTATAACCTACTGAATTGTTCTGTAATACTCTATGTTGCTTTACGTTTGTATATTCTGTCTATGCAATTTAATTGATAGTGAGATGCATCTCATCTCATTACTATTAAAAAATGTCTATTACATTTGTTACCTAAGCAATCTGGAAGCACACAGGAATTGAAGTATGCTAGTCTGGGTCACAGCAAAAATTGGAAAATTGGGGAAACTAGGTCCTAGAAACAAATTACAGAGCTACCATTTTGGGGGAAAAAACCCCAAAACCCAAACCAACAGTAATGTTACCTAACATGTCTCAGTGATTATAATCAGAATATATATTTTATAAATATATATACACACACACAAAAGACATACACATTTTTATAGACACCTATTTATATACACATATAAATATAAATTCTATTATCTATAATAGAATATTCTGTATTTCACAGCTGGTAACCACGGTCTGAGTTTTGGATAAAGGCATGGAATTGTACACAAAACGCCAACATAGACTTCATGGTGCCAGGAAGCTCCATTCCCCTTTCAGCTAAGTAATCACAAAGCCTGGGTGCCTGAAGAATTCATGGATAAACTGGAATACTCCACCATCAACGCATTTCTTCTTTTTAGAA
Organism: Burhinus bistriatus; assembly: GCA_013397275.1. Classification (NCBI taxonomy): domain Eukaryota; kingdom Metazoa; phylum Chordata; class Aves; order Charadriiformes; family Burhinidae; genus Burhinus; species Burhinus bistriatus. The sequence goes on from VYXH01008828.1 coordinate 43,804, forward strand.
AGATTAAGCTTCTTTCCTGACTGGTCTAAAAGGAAGCAGGCTGATGAATCGTTCCAACTCAGAACCATTAAGAATTGAAGACGTAAATACATAGTTTTTAGGTGGTGTATGATTGATTTTTGGAGCAGCACTTCATTGGGTATTTCTATCATCTTTAGAATTTAACTAAAATAATCTCAAGGTTTTCATATCATTGCACAGTAAATTGTTACAAAGAAATCTGCATTCAAAGATTTCACTCCTACTAATATCATCTTATAAAATGATAGAAGGCTCCAATATATGTAATTATGATCTGTAAAAATTCACCACAGATGATACATTAGTTGATTTAAAAAAAAATAAAAATCAGTAAGCATTTGATGTTGCATAGCAATTTATTTCCAGGTGTGTCCTGGTTTGAGCGGCTCAGGATTAATTTCTCTTTCCGTAATTTTACTTTTCAGTAAGGTCTCTTCTACTGCTAGGGAAAACTGCATTTTTAGAAGACTCTAGTGTCTGAACTTGTGAAAATACTTACTTTTATAGTCAGCTATGGTATGCGGGTTTCAAGGTCTCGATGTTTTCAAGCCAGCCAGGTGCAGGGACGAGGAGGAGCGAGACCCGGGCACTTGACCCAAGCTGGCCAACAGGATTATTTCATACCATGAACGTCACATTGAATATAAATTAGAAAGTTTGCTGAGAAGTTCTCTCTCTTCTATGATGGCTGTGATCCTCAGAACTTCTTGCCCCAGTGCCAGACGCCCGAGGCCTTCCCTTCCTCCCGAAGCTGTAGCGCTTTCAGTGTCCCACATTTGCTGTCCACTGCTGGGAGTGCACAGCTTCCTACGGATAGAATGGGCCGAGTATAATCCTCGTATATTTTATATTGGTGCTTTAGTATTATTAATATTAATTATTTAGTATTATTCTATTAAATCTGTTTATATTTCAGCCCTCAGGTTTCCTTGTTTTTTCCTGATCTCCCTTCCCAGGTGGGGAGGGGTCANAGGGTCACAAGTCCTGCCAGCAAACCTGCTCCAGCGTGGGCTCCTCTCCGTGGAGTCCACAGGTCCTGCCAGCAGCCTGCTCCAGCATGGGCTTCCCATGGGGTCACAGCCTCCTTCGGGCATCCACCTGGTCTGGCGTGGGGTCCTTCACAGTATCTGCTCCACCATTAACCTCCACGGGCTGCAGGGGAACAGCCTGCCTCACCATGGCCTTCACCACAGGCTGCAGGGGAATCTCTGCCCTGGCACCTGGAGCACCTCCTCCCACTCCTTCTTCACTGACCTTGGTGTCTGCAGAGCTCTTTCTCTCACATATTCTCACTCCTCCCTCCAGCTGCAGTTGCTGTAGGGTTTTTTTCCCCGCTTCTTAAATACATTATCACAGAGGCATTCCCACTGTCACTGATGGGCTTGGCCTTGGCCAGTGGCGGGTCACTCTTGGAGCTGGCTGGGCATCGGCTCCATCAGACATAGGGGAAGCTTCTAGCAGCTTCTCACAGAAGCCACCCCTGTAGCCCCCCTCTACCAAAACCTTGCCACGCAAACCCAATATATTGCTGTAGGAGGATCTTTCGGGAGAAAGTCAGAGTTCATATCATGAAGCTCATCCTCATACCAGTCTGTCTCAACAGGCAGTCACAGTCAGCACGACGCATGGATCCAGTCTGAGCAGGCTGCTCACTCTCAAGGGCTGTAAGAGTATTTATGCTTCCCCGTTAAGACAGATATTTGAGCTATGCTGTACAGTCTTCACTTGACTGAAAATTGCATATGCAAATAATACAACAGAATACAAAAATCATTTTATTACCGCAACAGAGGAAGGAGCTTAATTCATTATGAACTACATGTGTTTTGTGAAAGGGTATCAGACCTCTCAAAAGAAAGCATAAAATGGTTTGTGTCCCAAACAATCCATACTTTCTGGACTTGGCTTTTATTACAGGTTTTTTTTTCCCAGAAAAAGTTTGTCACAAGAGAAAAATATTTACTATGTATACATTATTTTGATAAAAAAAGGTCCAAGACAACAAACAGGATAAAAGGAATGGGATTCCTTAGATTTCCATAGATACATCCATATGCCATACACACTGCTGCTCAATGTCACCGTTAACAAGTAAAGCACCACCAATAATTCTTCTGCATTACTGAAGTAACAGAGTTTGAAACTTTGAAAGGCATTAAACATCCACCTCTTTTCCATCAAATAAATAGGTAAACTTAAATATCACTTGAAGGGCAGAATTACATACACTTAACTGCGCTGAAATCAAAAACACTGCCAGATTAATTACACATTTAAACATCTAGTTGAGGTACCAAACAATTCAGAAGACCTTTAGGCATCGCTAGCCCTGCATTTGGCATAGTAAGAGTGTGGCAACTTAATGGTGATATTTCCATATGGATGAAGTAGAAATGATTACTAAAATAGCATGCACTGCGTGTTTTAGAATTTTCACTTTCTTTTCCCCCAAAGTTAAGTTTTAAAGGAGTACTAAAAGGCATTATTATACAGATTTATGTTGAGGTATTATTTCACATTAAATATTGCTTTTGTTGGAATAAACTCAGATTTTCTTTCATCTCTAATAGCATAGTACTCTAGAACCCATCTGTCCATCAATATACAGGGGATTTACAGACTCAATCACCATTAGCAATAATAGACACTACTCATTACATCTCCAAATTGCAACAGTAAATCAGACAGCTGTAAATGCAAATACAACACGCATGCCCACACATTCACACAAACAGCCTACGCCTTCTCCTGTTAGATTTTTGGTTAAAGGATAGGTTATATGTAGTGAACAGCAGTCATTAAGAAGAGTTTCAATGACAGCTTACAATCCCTACAACCTGATCTTGCAGCTCCTATTTATATGAATTGCATGGGAAAGCTGATGAAAGGTCACAAGATTTGGACATTTGCAGATGACTTAGTAAAAATGAGGTGGTAAGAACAAGATTTGGTCCTTAAACTTCTACCTTTCAGTAAAGAGTAATGCCACCAGAGCAAATAGTTTGAAGAATTTTCAATGCCTGTTAAACCTTTTGGCCTTCTTTCTTCCATATCTGTGTATCATAGAATGGTTTAGGTTGGAAGGGACCTTAAAGATCATCTAGTTCCAGCCCCCCTGCCATGGGCAGGGACACCTCCCACTAGACCTCATTACTCAAAGCCCTATTCAACCTGGCCTTGAACACTTCCAGGGATGGGGCCTCCACAACTTCCCTGGGCAACCTGTTCCAGTGCCTCACCACCCTCAGAGTGAAAAATTTCTTCTGGAGATCTCATCTAAATCTACCCTCTTTCAGTTTGAAGCCATTACCCCTTGTCCTATCACTACACGCCCTTGTAAAAAGTCCCTCTCCAGCTTTCTGGAGATTTTCCCCTTCAGATAGTGGGGGGGCCTGTATCTAGATATATTCAGATACTGTATCTCCTCCTTACCCCTGCAATGGAAATTGTATTTAAGATTGTATTGTATTAAATTGTATTTCCATTTACTTTGGAAGAAATAAAACCAGTATTTTTTTTAAATAATATGAATAGAAGTGTATGTTCTGACATGCCTTTACTTAATTAGTCTCAAATATCTCCTGGCAAATCTATCAACTGAGTTCAAGTATGTGGTAATTCAGGAAGTGAAAGACCATTTTTTTAAAATTAAGACAAAACAGTACATGTCAGTTTAGCTGTGGCTTGATTAAACTTTAATCCACAAGTCTAATGATAACAGGTGAGTGCCTGAAATAGTACACTGAATTTATTCTTTCAAGGCAATTTTTTTTGCATTTACAAAGACCAAGCATATCAGAAATTGGAAATGTGAAGGAGGAAACAAGCCAGCGAAATAGCAACACAAATTGCTATGCAAACTCTCATTCTTCCAGTGAACAGCTGTTAAATGGCTGGCATACATCCTAGCTGCACCAGTTACTACACAAGCATCCTTGGAGGCTGGGGTATTAAGACACAATGGAAGCTCTAGGACTCAGGGACAGGGATTTAAAAAAAAAAAAATCTTCACAAAAAGAAGCACAAACTGAGTTTTTTGTTTGTTTAATAAAAGCTTGCAAGGCACATGTTTCCAACTGAATTGCAACATCTACAGCAAAACAGATCAAAATTTGCAAAACGTTCCCCCAGCCCTTTCAGGGAGTTAAACCTGTGATCTGGTTGAAAACCAACCTAGGGTTGCGTGTACAGGTCCAACTTAATTATGCACTATTATCATCCTTCTGAGGGATATAATGAAACTTACTGTTTCTTTTACACAGAAGGTGGAGACTAGAATAGACAATCATGTTTTTGCTAATCCATAGCTGGATAAGAAATTCAAGCTTATCGTGTTCTTTGTAAGATATGATTCTTCCAGTCACTCATTGTAAAAATGATGCCTTTTTACTGGAACAACAGCAATGTTTCTCCCACATAAAAGGCTCTTTCTGTTACTTAAGGCTGCTATGCCAATGGTGCTGCAATACAATTTTCTCTAATATAAAAAGCAAGGTAAAAATCTTAAATGATTCTCCTAAAGCAGAATCAATTGAAGTATCAAGAATACATCTTTAAAACTATGACAAAACTAATAATAACAACTATGTCACAGTTCAAATAAAGTTCAACATGTTCATTTAAACATGTATAAAGGCCAACGTGCTACAAGATAGTTTTCTTCAGATGTACAGATGGCCTCATTTGTGTTTTTCTTAACGTGTGCTCTGCATGTAAGTATTCAAACTACGTTCTATGTGGTAACGCATACATACAGCATTGCAGGAAAACACATCAGGCAGTCAAGGATAGTTAAATATTGCATCTTGGCATGGCAGTCTAAGGCATGAAGCCGTAAGCTATGCGACTTCATCCACCCAAGTGCAGCTGTAACCCTGAAGTTTGCTACCTGGAATGCCTTATTGCCATTATGAAATGGTATTCATGAATGATTAATTTCAGGTGAGTAAATGACTGACACACAGACATATAATTCCTTGACAGTAATTCAAACAAACTGAAATTGTATAAGGAACTCTAAACTTACTTCCAAATATTACATCTACAACCATACTAGCACACGCACAAAATGTTCCTGCAGGCTTGCCATAGCTCAAGTTAATACACTAGCTTCTGTTGTTATATGGTAATTGAAAAGTCTGAAACAGTCCAGTGCAGTAAAACATACGCACTTGTGCATAAGCAAATAAATGCAGACTGCATTTGGCCAGAGACACACGTACACACTACCCTCAACACAATGACTGTATCCCCAGAAAGGGTATTTACTTTTAACTTGTACCTCAGTTACACTGATAAATGTTTCTCTCAATGATCACATCCAGTATATTCGATGGATTTATCTGAACATTGGTTTCAAATAAAATGCATAATTTAGTATCTTGTCAAGATTCATATGCTGAAAAATATAACTGAAAGTAAACAAACAGATTACAGGCATTTTGACTTTTACAATAAAGCTTTTTTCTTTTAAATCACTCCAATAGTGATAATAGGTTTTAAAAAAATCTCAGCACTACCTGTTAGTGTAAAGTAAGCAAATGTATCTGCATAGAGCAGACAGGAATCACGTGTATACACCAACATGCTGCAGTTCCTAATAACTTCAGAATTAAAATCTCTGAGTTTGCATTTTACCAACAAGCGTGGTAAGGATAATTTTGCAGCTTTCATTTGCAGAATGGTTTGCAGATTTTGCAGTTGAAGGTTCATCCTGTTATGCCAGACCCTTCACTGAAGACATCTGGGCTCCAAAGAATTATTCCCACATGCCTGATAGACTGGTCTCTGGGCCAGGTGTTACAAGAATCCATAACTACAAGTAACTCCTAACGGAGGAATAACCTCTTCCAAAACTTACATCCTGGCTTTTTGTCTAGCTACACCTACATAAGCGAAGTTATCATTACCTTTTGTTGGATTTTCCATTCACAACACCAGGGTTAGGCCCAGAATTGGAATTAAAGCATCATTCATTCTCTTGAAAGTATATCAGCCAGCAACAAACAGGACGAACAGATAATTTTTTAAGAAAAATAGTTGTAGAGGCAAAGGGGGTCACATAAGGAAGACAAATTTTAGAGGGAAGCAAGACTGCAGAGTACTTTCCCAAATTTTCAAAGATCTGTGTAGTTGCATAATTGATATAAAAATAGCTATGAAAAACTGTACCATTATTTATTAATGGTGGCGATTATAAGTGTAGTAAATTACAGTTATGGCACTATCTTAATATAACTATCACATAATAAGTTGAATGAAATGGGCATCACCCATCCCTCCCCATACACACACACATACATACCAGCACGCACATAGAGGGGGTGAAACAGAAGTGCAGAAGTCTCAGTAGCAAACCTAGTTGTCCTGCTACACTTGTATAAAAACAAGTATGGCATACTGTTGTATACTGGCCCATTCAGATAGCTGCTATGACACACACATACACACACACACACATTTAAGCATGGAAAAATCCTGAAGACAAGTTTTTTCCAAACCGAAGATGTGACCTTGTCAACTCCTACTGCCAGGTCTATGTCCAAGCACTTCCACCAATGTGTCTCTAACAATGTAGAGATCAGTGCCTTAATCTATGGAAGTGCTGTTTAAATAAAATCTTCCTTATTTGATTTATACAAACACTATAATTACACATATGATGTATGAATGTGTGTTTGATAAACACAGAAATGTTTACAGTGGAAGACAGGAAGAATGAAAACAACAAAAAACCAAAAAATCCAAACACTTACTTGAAAAGACTCGGGATTCGATTGCTTTCTTGTTAAAAATAAAAGCTATATGACTTAAATGAGCTCTTTAAATAATTTTTCTGCATTTACTGAAGTCTACCCACATCAGCTCTCTAACAGTAAAGTTAGAAACCTCATTTACATGAAGATTAAGATGATTTATAATGGGAAGAAAAATGCAAAAACGTGGAAAACTGTCACACTTTGTAGAGACTGTAAAATTGACATATTTTCCCATTTCCTTCAAGGATGGTATCTGCGTCTGTTGATCTGTAGTTCAAAGAATTCCAGTTTGGTAAAATAAAGTTGTCAACACACTGCATGTGCGCACATGTATCTGCAGAAATAACTTCCTTGATCAAAAGGACCTTTTCCAACTGAATTTCATTCACAATCAATCCTCAGAAAGAAGCTTGCATCCTTTTTCATGACTGGAAGGATATCACAGTGTTGATTCTATATACAAAGTAGGATCTATTCCAGTATACCCGAGTGAAATAATTCACATATGGAGAATAGTTCATTTTGATTTCATGACAAAATCGTCCATATTTTGAGTAGGCATAACTGTCACCTTCCTCACAAACCACCTGTCAGAAAATAAGAAGATCTAATTAAAATACTGAAGATAAGTGGTTACAGAACGTAATTCTGTACATTTAATTTACTTCCGTATTCTGTAAATATCATTTACAATAGACATTTAATTTCCATACTGTATGATTCCGATAAGCTGAAAATATATTCCCCTGTAATATGTTTAACCAACTAAAACAGCCTTGGTAATTTAATACCTTTGTCAGGATAGCAGACATTAAAACCAGTGTACTTTATTCATTCAATAAAGGACAATGGCAGTGGAAATTATCCGCATGCCCCATTTACCCAGTACTTCAAACCTGACCAGCACATAGCATATCACCTATGTAGGGAAGGAAATTCTCAATTACCTTTTCCAGGCCAAGTAAGTTTGACATACCTAATAAAGACTGAAGACACACACATGTATCACCCTATAAATTCCAACCAATTGACTTGGAAGCAAATTGCTTGTGCATTTCAGCATCTACTATCTGATGTCCTTGAAGAAATCCCTTCGCTACTCCTTCTGATTGTGATGGTGAGCTCCGCCCCCCCCCCCCCCCCCNAACTTTGTAATCTTAGCTAAGTGATATAAAGGATTGATTGAGCATATATAATCCTTTAGACATAAACTGTTGATCAAGTCTGGGACTAGGATTGGATCCAGCCATACCTAGACTCCTCTCTGAGAAGTTCAGAAAGCAAGGAGGTTCCTTCTGAAACCTCATGGCTCAACGGGAGAGTCTCTCTGACAGCTCTGTCTGACCCTGTCCTCTATGCAGTAAATAACCAAGTGTGCCTTGCCATCTCAAACCTTGTTAAAACACTGTTGCATTTACCATCAAACTTTGTTAAATCCCTGTTTTACATCAATAAATGTATTGCTGCTTCTCTCTATGAGTGAAGTGTGTCGCTCCATCCGCGACACTGATGGCACAAGTTTACATGGGTTTAAAAATAGGTGGTGGGAAAATTCATGGAGAAAAATCTATTGGTGGCTACCAAACACAAAGATATTTCCTCTGAGCTACAGTCCTTCAGCAATAGACTGCTGGAAAACATCTGTCTTGCCTATCAATAATCATACGCTCTCAGCTAGTGTCAGAAACAAGATATCGGAGTAGGACTATAGGATGTAGTCCAAGCTAGAAATTAATACTTATCTTCTCCAACACAGCAACTTGGAAAACACATTCATAGACCTGTCAACAGCATAACAGCCTGTCCACTGCCTCACTTACTTTGGGAATAAGTAAATGCTGCAGTCTTCACCTACATATGCACTGTAATTTTTCAATGTGACCCAGACAATTTTTGTTAGCAAGCAAACTGAGAGTTTTGTTTCAAAGCTTCCTGAGAAAACACACTATATCAACTTTCAGGAAGAAACTATGTCAACTTTCTGAAAAAATACTTTATTCCTGTTGGCCATTCCAATATTTTTTCTACAACTAGCATTTTTAGCACCCAACCCAGTACAGACTCAGCCACAAACAGGAAGCATAAGTGATGTTCATTACTAGCCAGCCACTCTTCTTCTAAAAATATTGAATGCTCAGTTGTCTACATTTAAATATATATGCCAGTTGTTTCATTATTTTGGTTTAGATTACAGACATTCAGCAGAACAGATTTTAACTGAAACTCTCATTATGAACTTTCTTTTCCTCTTCTTAATCTCTCCACTATAAATAGGATAACCCTTATCACTTTGACCTTCCTAATTACACGAAAATAGTAACTGACTGTTTTTGTGTACTGACAGTGTGGTGTGTGGCATTTATCAAAGACAGGTTGCTTGCACTGGATACTGTCTTTCAATGTTTTTTCCCACTCTTTGATTAAAATTACCATTGCAAGCAACAGCTGCTCTGAAAAGTACTGGGAAGTGTTCCTTAGGATGAACTGCGAATAAGTGGGTGTTAGGAATTAAAGGAGGAAGAAACTCATTCTGATATATGAATCAAACAAGAACTTAAAAACCCGACAGTAAAACTGTGCTGCTGAAGTTAGGATATCAGGATTATGGGCAAGAGAAGCATGCAGAAAGCATGGAGATGAGAGATGCAGGGGTATGAGGGAATGGACTCCTGAAATTGTGGTTAATTGTTCCAGCTGACATCCCAAGTGTGAAGGAGGAACAGGAACTTACTCATGCAAAAACAGATCTGAGAAGAAACTGAGAGATAACGTGCTGATTAGCAATGATGGAGGTTATTCATACACACATACTGTTATCATAGATTCACCTAGGTTGGAAGAGACCTTTAAGATGATCAAGTCCAACCATAAACCTAACACTGCCAAAACCACCGCTAAACTAGGTCCCTAAGCACCACGTCTACCCGTTTTTTAAATTCCTCCAGGGATGGCGATTCCACCACTTCCCTGGGCAGCCTGTTCCAATGCTTGACAAACCTTTCAATGAAGAATTTTTGCCTAATATCCAATCNACTGCATGGGGTTGTTGTGACCCAAGCGCAGGACCCAGCACTTGGCCTTGTTGAACCTCATACCATTGGCCTCAGCCCATCAATCCAGCCTGTCCAGATCCCTCTGTAGGGCCAACCTATCCTCAACCAGGTCAACAATCCCACCTAACGGTGTCGTCTGCAAACTTACTGAGGGTGCACTCAGTCCTCTTGTCCAGGTTATTGATAAAGATATTAAACAGAACTGGCCCCAATATTGAGCCCTGGGAAACACCACTTGTGACCGGCTGCCAACTGGATTTAACTCCATTCACCACCACTCTTTGGGCCCAGCCTTCCAGAAAGTTTTTGACCCATCCAAGCCATAAGCAGCCAGTTTCTCCAGGAGAATCCTGTGGAGAACTGTGTCAAAGGCTTTACTAACGTCCAGGTGCCTTAATAAAGACACTTTATAAAGTGCCTTTATACTACACTGTCATATAGTGTATTTGTTACAACATGGAATAATCGTGGTGTACATGATTTCAGCAGCAAGGCAAAGAAAGAAAAAGCATAGATTTCAGCAATGGTAAGGAAGTTAATAGAAAAACAGAGACACTATCCTCCATGGATAAACTGGCCAGGAAATCTACAAGTGAAACTGACACCACTTGTAGATTCCTGGAGAAATTAAAGAGTAATTCCCTAAGAACATATCACCCCTACAACTACTCCCCTAAACGAAAGCAACTACAGAAATTAAATGCTTGCATTACAAGTTCTTTTGAAATGTGTATCATCGAAAGCAGAGCTTATAAAATACCTAACACAGATGAACAGCTTGGATTTTTCCCTCAAGAATGGAAGACTATATACAAGAAACATATGTATTCTCCCCATTTAAAAACAAAAAAAAAATTAAAAAAAGCATTCAAACCAAGGATTAACTTGGTATAGTTAATACAGAACCGGCTGTAATGTCAAACAGCTGCTTAAGTTCTTTTTCTTAGTCTGGAAACCAACTAAATTAAGCTAACCTGTGATTGCTTAGAAGTAACTAGTGACAACTCCTCCCCTGGTGACCTGAGCATAAGCAACCAAACCCTAAGTGAGTTTACAGCCACTCCTGCCTTTATAAAGTCAAAACTTTCGCTGGATTCCCAGGAAGCGGATGAACAAGTGGTAATGAGATCACTTTATAAACCCAATTCCATTCCCTACTTCAGAACAGACACATCATGGCAATGACTGAAGTAGCATTCATGGGTATCTTCAGAACTCTACAGCGTATTCAACCAATCTTTCTACCAGCTATGGCTTAAACTATCTATTGGGGTGCTAACGTATCTGGAAGGCTGAACTGAATAGACTCGTAACCTCATCTGCACCAAAGAGACTGCACTGAACTGAATGGTAGGCTGGTCCTCATCCCAGGCAGAATTTTAGAAGAACTGAGTTTATCCATTTTAAAATTTCATCTTTAAAGCTAGTAAAGAATGCTCTCTGAGGCAGGGCTTTACTGCTTTTCTAGTAAAGAATGCTCTCTGAGGCAGGGCTTTACTGCTTTTCTAATAACCTCTTCAGGTGTTACAGTCTTAAACATTTATCTATATTTAAATGGAATTTAATGATTGGCAGAAAAGCGGCACAGCTAGATACTGATGTATTAGGAAGGATTAGGGCAGTTAAAGAATAATATGGGATAAGATTACAGGTGTGGAGGAAAGACAAAACAAAACTTAATGGATCACTTTTAAAATTTATGAGTCTTTGCCTATATGTCAATTACAATCAGAAAAATAAGATAAGCATTATAAGATTTCTTATAAAAAGAATTATTTATGTATTCAAACATTCATTTTTTCTTACTGTTACTTACATGACCATTAGCAATATCCAATAGATCTTTAACTCTACATCCTCTTACAGGTCCCACTTCATTGCAAATTGAATCTTCAATAATCAGAAAATTGGCTTTGTAAGATGTCAGTATCTTGTAAATATCCTCTGCTGACCTCTTTGAATAGATCTGATAAATCTATAAATTAAGGAAACATGTTCATGGAATGCAAAAATCGGTGATAAATTAAGTATTTTGGGGTCGCGGTATTTGGAATGCTGCTCACATGTAGTTGGAGTGGCACCAAACAAATAATTTGCATTGCCAGGTGGCATGGGGGGCACAGAAGAGCAATGTAAATGTGTGTGTCATGAGGAATGTTACAAGGTCATCTTCTCTGGAGCATTAACATTTACAGTACTCCCACACATCTCAATCAGGCACTTCAGCCTTACATGATGGAACAGTCTATAAATCACTGATAATACACACAAGTTTATGGAATTGGACACTCACATTTTCATTTCTTTTTAGAAGATCATCATCATTATATAAAGGCAAGCTCGACACCATCCATCCGGTACAAAGCTTAATCACACCCATTAACTGTGGGCTGCCTGCAAACACAGCAGCCACAGGAGCCTGTCGTCTGCAAAAGCAACATCAACATACACATCTGAGTATAGGATGCATTTCTCAAAACAATGTTTTTAATTTTAAACACTGTGAACCTTTTAAAGTGCTACAATCTGAATGGAGTGCATGAAGGTATCACTGGGGGTCTGATTACAATTGGTGTTAATGTTGCAGTGGCAGTAGTTTCCTTGCCATGAAAAGCTCAGACCTGCAGGAACATGTGAGTTTGCAATGAAGGTCTCCTGCTGGGGCAAGGGCTGATGGCGTTCTCCTCCTCTCCTTGCAATCCATGGAGCACCATTCACAGAGGTCCTAGAATGTATCAAACTATTGCTTTTCTGAATGGCTACTGACTTGTGACAAAACAAGCTTGGGAGAGAGGGTAGGTTGAAGGAGAAACAACATGATGTTATCTTGGAAGGGGAAGATTTGTGATTATTTTCATTTGATCTCTAGGACCATGTATTTAATCATCTATGAGTAAATAGTCTCACGATGCAGAATAACATCTACAGTAATTATGTTTCTTGGTTTGGTTTAATCTTTTGACTATTCGTATTCCTCCATTAGTAAAAGAAAACAGTCACTGTCACACTTTATTACAGACTTTGGGAAACTTTTTCCGCAGAGAAAATTCAAAATAAATTCATTTTATCAGAGAGAAATTTTAGGAAAATATACTATAATAATGACATTCAATTAAAATTCCAATATGGACAGCTAAGTATATCCTTAAGAAAAAAAAATTTCATATTTCCATTAAAAATATGAACAGCTGCTACAAATAAGGGTAGTCAAATTGCTCTTAGCTGAGTGAATCTCAATGCAATTCACCATGGTTAATTATGTACTTGAAGTGTAATATATGCAGACTAATGCAAAAGCCATTACGTACTTGGCACTATTCCACTTGCTGCCTTGAAGAGCTACAGCATTGACAAACAACATACACTACTATTAACAGAAAGAAGAAATTGGCTAAAACACCACAATTACCAGCCTTGTCTTTTCTGAAGATGAACAGGTTGACATTAAAGACTACATAAATACAGAAAATAATCTTCTAAAAAATACAGTTAAAGGTAAGTAAGTTATCTGAACACACGGGATCTAACTTTCAGAGAAGTGCAGCTCCTAATGACATAGTTCAAATTTAGACTGAATGAGGCCAGAACCCAGTCCTGAAACTTTTGATGAGAAGAAAAATGTATCTGTGAAAATAACTTGACTCAAAATTAGCTATGTATATGGCTCAGTATGAACTATATAACATAGGTCAGTATTTGCTATGCCCCACCTAGCCAGCCAGATAAAAACCTTTCCAGCCTTCTGGTCAAAGGGGAAGTTTGAATCACACATGTTACATTGCATGTTTCTTGACTGAAGTCTCTAAATCCTCACATTCAGGCATTGCATTTTACTGTCTCGTGCACACAAAAATTGCAGTGTTTCTGTCCCCCGTGGAATTACAATCAACATGAATCGTCTAATCTACTGAGAAGTTAGTGTGCGAAGAACCAAGTACTAAGATGTTCACCTTTATTTGGAAATTAGGTGTAATAATGATAATAAATATGATTTGCTTGCATGTTTCACGATCTCCTCCTCCTGTAATCAATGATAAATTCTTGGTTCTTTCCATGGGAATAATACCAATCTTTAAATACACATTTCTCCTCCCATCTCCCCCTACATCATGTAATGACTTAGCAAGGGAAAACTCAAGACTCATACAGGTAGCTCCACAAAATGCTGAGATAAAAATATCCTGACACAAAGAAGTAAAATAGAAATGTAGGACTTCATACTTACTTTATCCATGTCATGAGTTCTACTGTATCAGGATCATAGAATTCTTGTAGTTCTGAAAGCTCTGTCATTATTCTAGGGAAAAACTGGAAACATATTTTTGGTTACTTAGAGTTAAAAAAAAAACAAACCATAGAGCATCTCATTACATTAAGGTCTTAAATAACAGAACAAAAATGAGTTTAATCTGAGTTTTCCCTCCTGACTGGTATTTTTTGTTTGAATATTTTGCAAAACACACTGTTTATACTTACCTGACAGCAGGAGACCTTCTCCAAAATAAGTACGTTAAATGCAAGTTCTCATCTCTATTTTATCAGAATACTTCTTATAAAAAAAATGGGACACCCTCCCCCCACAAAAAAAAACCAAACAAAAAACTATGTGGCAACAACATTCATCAACTTTAACTAGCCTTAAATGCATCAAAACCATAGTTTAGGTTTTCATATGCAAATGCATATAAATAAGGGAATGGAACCAAGAAGCTGACAAATCTCTCACGGTAAACCTTCTTGAGCAGGGGAGGTTGGACTGTTGTGACTTGATGGAAAGGTGCTGTGCAAGTGGGAAAGGAGAGAAGATATTTCCTGGAAGAGCATTATGTGGGTAATCTGCCCTGGACTTTCCTCAGACTTTTACTTCAGTAACTGCACTGAAGGTTAAGTACACTATACTGTATGAAGTAGGATATCTCAGTTTCTGCTCTTGAAAAACAATTTGGGAAAAGGAGGGACTCTGGGAAGTCAGACAGAATGCCAACTCCTTGAGACCAGCCCAGATTGCAAGCCTGCACCACAGCTTCCCTTATCCTGTCAGGTTTGGAGGTGAAGGAACAACAGCTCCTTTATTAAGATGGGGAATTTTAGAATCATAGAATTTTTTAGGTTGGAAAAGACCCTCAAGATCATCAAGTCCAACCATTAACCTAGCACTGCCAAATTACCACTAAACTACACCCCTCAGCACCACATCTACATGTCTTTCAAATACCTCCAGGGATGGTGACTCAACCACCTCCCTAGGCAGCCTGTTCCAATGCTTGACAACCCTTTCAATGAAGAATTTTTTCCTAATATCCAATCTAAACCTCCCCTGGTGCAACTTGACACCGTTTCCTCTCATCCTATCACCTGTTACTTGGGAGAAAAGACCAATACCCACCTTGCTACAACCTCCTTTCAGGTAGTTGTAGAGAGCCATAAGGTCTCCCCTTCAGCCTCCTTTTCTCCAGACTAAACAACTCCAGTTCCCTCAGCTGCTTGTCATAACACTTGTGCTCTAGACCCCTCACCAGCTTTGTTGCCCTTCTCTGGACATGCTCCAGCACCTCAATGTCTTTCTTGCAGTGAGGGGCCTCACCAGTGCCAAGTACAGGGGGACAATCACTTTGCTAGTCCTGCTAGCCACACTATTTCTGAAACAAGCCAGGATGTTATTGGCCTTCTTGGCCACCTGAACACACTGCTGGCTCATATTCAGTCATTTTGTAAGTCCTAGAGCCATTTTGAGCATTTATCTGAAGATGGCATGACTAGAAGCTGGCCAGCCTTGAGGAGCTGGAGCATGTTCATGCTCCAGTAAATGAAAGCTACTGGATGCCAGCTCTTTTTGAAAAGGATAAAGTTTACAGGTTATGCCAGACTAAAGGGACAACTTTGAGACAGCTGGAAATGGGAGCCTGCTTTTAACTGAGGAGTTTCCACCCCCATTACCTGGACAATTCAGCTGTCAAGTGATAGCAGTCTACAACCAGACATGTTAGGGTAGCACAAGAAAAGCTGCCACATGTTCGCACCAGGGCTAAAAGCTGTAGCAGTGTTGTTACACATATGCCTGAACTGTCCCCAGAACAGAAGAGGGCAGAAAGAGGAACCGCTACTGCCACCCCAAGGAGAACCAGCTTCACTTATCAATCAGAGTCCTTAGAAAAATCTAGTTAGATGAGGGACTATGCCAGATGAAGTCAGAAGGCAGCCAAGCAGAAAGATGCCGAGCTGTACACTTAGCCATTTATAGCCACAGTAACAGATTAAGAGCCGCAAGGCATTTTACTGTCCCGTTACTATTAATCAAAGTTTCCAAGCTCAGGGATGAGTTATGAACCTAATGAGCAAGCTGTTCACCACTGCTTAAAAGCAAAAGCTGGACCTGCAATGGATGAAGCCCTCTAGAGTCCAAACCCCCACACTGCTTTTATTAAAAAATAATCTGCAAAAGAATTCTTTGGTCAACTAACCTAGTTTCCTCTGTTGTAATAGATTTCATAACTCTTTTGAGCAACTGTAGCTTTTTTTCAGGAGAATATCTATTGCTGTGGCAGAAATGTCTGAAGAGTCAGATTACACTGCAACCAACATTTCTATGATAAGATGTTACAAAATCTGTTAAAATACTATTGGTCAAGACTGGCTTTTATATTTGAATGTCTTTTTTTAAAAAAAAATTATTTGAATTCTTACAAAACTATTTAAACTAACTATTTTGAAGCTATGTCAGTATAGTAGACTTCTACTTTATGGGATATTTCCCATATTTTTTGCACTTTAAAAATTTAAAAACTAATTTCCAAATACTCTTTGCCCCAGTCTGTCTGTGACTGGCAATAAAGATCTAAGTATTTAGTTTAAACATTTGTAGCTTTTCTTTCCTGTATTGTAGTACCTACAGACCTCTACACAGTGCTCTGCACAGAGGATTTAACTCCATTATAATTTGATGGGAGCTTCTCAAACATTATTTGCATATGGGCTCCCATAGTTTTACTTCCGTCTAACCTCATTCCCTCTCACTAAAACCAAGATTGGGGCAACACAGTTTTCAATATCCTGAGTTTTTATTTGGCAGTATTTTCTTTGTTGAGTCATGTTTATATATCCAAAGCATAACAGCTAAATATAATGAGGTCTTCATTTAAATTTAAATACTTCTTAATTACAACAAGCGATCATTACAAATTAAATTGTCAAATACCTTATACTGAAAAATGTAAACAGTTTTGTTAAAAAAAAAAAACAAAATAAAACACATTTTCAGTGGATGACAGCTTTTATTTCATCACATATATGTAATTTCACCAAGTATATTTCATTATATTTGCTCATCATGTTGATTCATATTGTGCCTACATACAAAACAAAAAACACAAAGGTACTGTTCTTACCTCTTTCCACAAGCTGAATCCAATTATTGTGGGAACTGCCATACTCAGTATAAGAGCCTAGGAAGTACATGTTAGGAGAAATGGATTATGGACCGTTCTCCAACCTTGAACTATGTTGATTCTGTTCATATAGTAGGCTATATTTATGTCTGAAACCTTAAAGTGACAGTAGGTGAAACTTTGCGGTTTTCCACCAGGCAAAAACTCTTCACAAACAAGAATCTGCCTCATTTAGCATGGAAGAACAATATTAGGGATGGTTAATTACTACTCAAAATAACAATGATGCAATGTGCACATGATGTAGGGAACAGAAGAAAAATAAACACCTCACATACAGACACAATGAGATAATCTGAGAAAGAGAAAAAAGTATGAAACAAGCATTTCAAGCCTCTGATCTTGTTGATGCTTTTGTTCAGATTAACAATATTGACATGCAAAACCCAGAAACCCATTTTTCAGCACACCATCATTCTACCTGATACAATTTTTGTTTTGTAAAAAGGAGAAAATAGCTCATGTGGTACAGGAAACATTTGGTAAAGAATGCACACAAGGCATTCTCTTGATAATAAGCTATTAACACATCTACTGTGTTAATAGTAAAAAAGCAGGTCTATATAGTAGAAAGCATGCGGTATACAAAGGAATGTGTTTACCATGTACATGAACATATTGTCAGTCCTTGATTGGAAGAACACTGTTAATGTTTCTGCTGTAACAGTGTATGGCATTTTCACAAGTGTCATAGTGAATCTCTGTTGAAGTATAAAATATTTATTCCTATAAGCCCTTCAAAATTAAGGTAAGTAATACCCTATCCTTATTTCATTAATAAAACAAATGCACAATGTTGCTAAAAATTGCACAAAGCAACTCTCAGCATTTTAAGAATAAAACTAGGGATGGAAATGAGGGAGTTGTTTGCACTGTAGTGCAAGCTCATCTTCAGTTGCAACACTTCTCTATAATGGCCACACATGAACAAATCTTATGCAAAGTAGTTCCAGTTACCATTTCTTATGAAGCAGCTTTACTCTCAGCAATTAAATACACCTAACTACCACATTTTTAGCCTCATTTCCTAGTGAAACAAGGCTTATATTGATGCTTGCCTGCATTTTTGTCCTGCACTCCTAAAAAGCACATGACCTTCTTGGCTAATCTCAACTAAATACGACAGACAGCTTGAGGTCTCAAAGATTATTAAAAGAAATTAAACAGGTGAGTGAAAGAGAGAGATGAAGACAGCCCTGCTTCTTACGAGGAAACGCTGTAGTGTGAACACAACTGTATCACCAGGTACCAGAGAACATGTGAATGCGCAATATTAAGAACAAAGGACACAGAAAATGCAGACTATGTGAGATCCACTGCTCACAAAACTACACGTTCTTTTAATGGGTTCTTTTATAGGTCTTAGGTAATTGTTGTTTGAAAAGCTATATGCTTGCTAGCTGTAATTCCCAAGACATTGGCAACAGCAACTCACCAGCAATATCGGGTGCACAGCTTTCAGTCGAAGCCACTTGAAAAGCGTCATCCAAAGTTCAGGAGAGCACACACCAAATGCAGCAAGCATGCAAACATAAGGCGTCCATAGATACTTCGTTCTGAAAAACATTGCAGTAACTTAGTTGGGACTCTGCACATGCCTCTGTATTCAAGCTATTTATAAAAATATTCAGACTTTTTTCGTATGTCAAACACAGTCTGGATGTTCAAGCAATCTGAGATCAAATTTGATGGCACTGAAGGGTGAACCAAGAAAATCTCTAGCAGAAGAGCAGGCACCTGATTATCTGCTGCAAGATGTAGGAGCAAGATCCAAGGTGACAAAATCCTTCACAGAGTTCAGGGGAGGATGAAAGAAAAACAAAGAGACTAGTAAAGTCACTTGGCTGTTGCGGTTTTCCAGCCAAGCAAGGATAAAAAAGCAGCTATTCAGCAAAGCTGTACAGACACTGTACTATAAAGGAGTTCCTGAAGAAAGGAAAGGAAAATATTTAATCAACAATTTATGATTTGCTGGTATTGTCTGCCTCTTAAGGATACACTAGTCAAGACAACTACATGGTAACACAACAGTCTGCTCACTTTAAGAATTTGTGAATATTCAGATTTTAGGATGATGAGCATAACACAAATGCAAGTCTGCCACCTTCACGCCGATTTAGCTGAGAGCCAAGATTAGAACAATAATGTTTTCCAAACATTATTAGCTTCTGTAGCTTTAAGAACTAACATAATACCTTTGAAAATAGTTTTGCTACTGCTTTAACATGCCAAGCAAAGGTATACCTCATGCTAGCCTAGACACAAGAAGATGGATAAGAAATCTTCCATGTCCTGATATTTCAGAACATACACTGTTCATCAAAACACTACACAAGATCTTGCTAGAATACAGTATTAAAAGAATTACAGAATACTTAAATTACACTTAAATATCATAAAGAAAGTGATAAAAATTTGCTTCAATTAATGTCTCGGATTTTGGCTGCATTAAAGCTTGGAGAAAACATTAAAGAGACCAAGCACAATTCATCATATACCTGTATCCAGTTTATAGCCAAAACGATCTTTGCTCTCTCCACTACTAATTAGTACCACTATATGCCAAACACATTTCTGAAAAGAGGTGAATTTCAAAGGGGCGAATGGTATATCGCGTCCAGTTAGGAAATCTCTGTTGCTTTCAAAAGAGATACATCAAAATCAGACTTACCCTTCCAAACACATCGCTAGACAACCAAGTAAAATTGTGTGAATTACATGATAAACTATTTCTGGCCTCTCTCCAATTCGACCATCCTCAAGTTTAACTGTCTCTTTCAGTGGTTCACCACTGCAGTTGGAGAAAATGAGACATCACTTAATTCAGACATTATCTCAGGCAAAGGTGCCAATAAAAATACTTTTATGACTGTTAAGTCAGCAGTATACTGAGATCATTTTGTGTCAGATCATACAGTATTGTTGCACTGTTTATTTGGTTTTTGTACTTCATCAATGATCTACAAGTACCCGCTGTCCCTTGGTTTAGACTGTAACTTCTCTGGAGCAATGACTGTGAATTAATACAGTGGACTCACTGCCTATGACCGTAAATCCTATTTTAAGGTAATTCAGCAACAAGAGACAGTCTAATTTAAGAGCATGCACACTCCGCAAACATTAGATGAAGCGTGCTGTACATGCATTCTAAGTTTCTTCACATCATTAGCTTCGTGAAGAATTATGGAATCTGTAGGATGATAATTGTGTGTGGAATGTGTATACCCTTTTATGACAAAGTGAGATAACAAAAAGAGTTTTTAGTCACATTATTATAAATGCTAGTAATATATTATAAATCAAAATCATAACCAAAATCTTACAACAAATGTCTTTCTACAAATGACATAGCAAGGCACACAATAGATAACATTTTATTCTACCATGATGTGATTTCAGGTTACAATTTTATAATAAACCTCCTCATGACAAATGAAAAAATATTTGAGATTATTGACTGCCTCAAAATTAAAAAAAAGAAAAATTGAGGGGGGAGCAGGTTTATTTTAAGCTTTTCTTTAAAAAGCTGTTGGACATACTAGAGTCACTGAAATAGCTATTTCAACCACTAGCAAAAAAACCAGAAGTTTGTTTCAATGTTTTGAATATACTGTCATACATCCAACCTGACAAACATTTTCACTTATAGCAGTATAATCTTTATCTATTAGAAGTCTTGGTCCTTGAAAAAATCTATTGATTTTTGCTGCAGACAAATGAGAAATTTGCCTGAATACCAGAGCAGTTACACCATTCATCTTCTACCAGGAAGAGATAATTTCCTAGCCATTGAGTTTCCAAGACAAGTTACACTAAGATCTAGTGTTGCTATTCTTAGTTTGTAAACAGACAGCTCCACTAGCCGTTCTCTCAAGGGAACTGTGAATCACTGTGAAACTAAAAATAATTGAGTCAGTTTTACTTCAGCTCTGTTCTGAGCAGCAAAGGCTGATGGACCTTATCACAGTAAACAAGAGTTTCAAAAAAACCCAAAAAACAGTGAAGCATTAGAAATCTGAAATCCTCTCAACTCCACCCATCTCATCCTTCACAGTATGTAAACTTGGAAAAAAAAAACAACAATCAACCCAAACCCAAAACAGACAAGCAAATTCTCTACCAACAATCAGATAACTTTGTTGTTGGAAGGGGAAAACAAACAAAATATCTTTCTCCCTGGCAATGGGAAGAGACATAAACATAGCACAAAACATTAGCCAGAGCTCTGCAGGAATTGCACCTATGGGGAAACACACCAATGACAACTCCCTGTCTTGACTGGAGGGATGTTCAAGAAGCCCATCACTGAAGAACTTTATTTAGGAGCCTCTGGTGGGCCTTTCCACTGGTGCTCACACCCTGCAAGCTCAATGGTGCAACAAACACCATGACCATTCACTTAGATATTCATGAACCTTTTATTTTTAACTTATTTTTCAGTATATATGTTACTTACCAAATTCTCCTAAAAATGACCTGAGTTACAGAAAAAAGGCAGATAATTAATACTAAAATATAGAAAGGCAACAGTGATGACTGTGTTAGTCGCAAAAAAAAGTCTTGAGAGGGTGCCTGAAGAGATTCTTGACAAAGGAGCCAATTCATTGTAAAATTCCTAGTAAGGCAAAAACATCCCATTAAAAACAGTAACAATACCTCAGAGATTAGAAAAAAAACCAACCCAGCACACAACCAATCACAGTTTAACGTATTCACGTCATAGGAAACTATTTGAAATTAATCTTTGAGAAGTTATGTTTTTATCATTTGAAACCGCTTTGCAAGTACTTTTTAGAGTAAAAGCTTATCTTCCAAAAAAGAATCTGTGATCTGAAGAGACCAGACTCCAACTCTTTTATATCACAAAAACCCAGCCTCCCATATAACTCCATTATGGGGACTACAAAGCATTTTGTTGTCACAGTGGATTAAGATTTTAGAGATATTGATGCAAGAAGGTATGCTTGTCCTCTTTCCAAACAGGGAGATGAAGAAGGGAAAGTGGTCATCTGAGATCACAAACAAGCCCGAGGCACTGCCAAGAATAGAATCCTTAATGCTGAAATTCTAGTTCTGTAGCCGAACCCACTCGATCATTCTTCTTCCTCAATTAATGACCAGAAAGATTATACACTCTGCCAAGAAGCACTATCATTGTGTATTCTCAACTGGAATTGGTGCGGCATGTGATGCTGTGAATGCATTCTTGTCTTATTTTGTTTTGCCTTCCTCCCCCTTTTCTTTTTCTTTCTCCCCAAGGGAAGACTAGAGAACCAAACCACTTTCAATTAGACAGAATCAGTTTAAAGATTAACAGCTGGGCATGTCCAAACTGGCCTTAAAAGACACATCTTGAAGCTCTTGTGCTGCAAACCATAATTCCAACCCACAGTTACACAATTTTCTAGGTGTAGTTGCACTTAGTTTGTCTCAATCACTGGCTTCATTGCAGAGTTTGACATCCTGGTAAGTAACATGTAGCAAGTCCCCGGGGGGAAAAAAACCAAGTAAAATCCATAATACCTGGTACCTGAATAAACCGAAATCCTGACCAGACGCAGTCCTTTCTTTTCTTGCAAAACACTTAAGAACGTGCATGTATGTGTGTTAAGCAATGCATTTTAGTCAACATCATTACATCTTGTCTTCCAAAAATTCCCCAACAATTTCAGTTATGTGTGATGTTATTTTCCACTTCTTCCCCTGAAAGGTCGTGAAGTAGTTTTGTAAGAGAGATGCAGTTCCCAGGGAGAGTCCCAATTCCTGCACAGAATTGCAAGTCTTGGCTTGGGTCCAGGAGGTGTCTCAGTCCTTACCAATACTCCATTTGAAGTTTTCCAGAAAATCTGTAGCCATGACATCTTCTTCTTGTAGACCAACATTCACTCTTTTATAGATGCAAGCAGTTTTCCTTAGACTCACAACAATTCCCTCTGACTTTTAAGTTGTCCCTTGTCCTAATTTCTTCCAAAACATACAGAGGGTTTTTTGGGGGTGTTATTCTTACAAAACTAAAAAACCAACCCTACAACCCAACCCTGTTTTGAGACAGTATCAATTGTTCATGACTCTTTTCAGAAACCTTTCTTTTCCAGGCTATAAAAAGTTAGTACCACCACCTTTACCCTATTATCTTTGCATTCAAGTCTTATTAGAAACACTAGACAGGGCACAGAAAGTTTTTGCTCTTCAACATCAAAAGAAAACAAAAATCTATGAAATGCTTTCACCCCAAGGCATGAAAAATATTGAGGTACCTCAGAAACCTCAAAATCCTAAGTAAATTCTGTATATGAATATTTTTTAATTCAATCTCAAATCCAGGTGACAAATAGAAACTGTTTTCCTAACTCCTCTAGAAAATTCTCACAAGCCACTGAAATTTTATACTTCTCAGAGCAGTTTCAGAAGTTCGGCTATCTTAGAAGGTGTAAAGAGTTTAAAAACTTACTTAGTTGTGTTTAAGCCAAGTTTTACTTCAATAAACTTCAGCAAATGCTCATTTTCTTTATGAGGAACAAACATCTGAAAATTAATTTAGCAGAGAAAAATCTTATCCAGTGCTGGAAGCAGCTTTCATGTAGTCACTTCATTCAGATTACAGAATGGCAAGGAACAATCAACTATTCAAGATTTAGTTAAAAGCAACAAATTGGATTACGTGTGCCAATTAAGGTACCAGTGTAGTATTGTAAAACTTCACTTAAATAAATCTATCTTTAGAGTTTCCTTGATAATACCATTCCCTTCACTTCATTCATGTACCCCAACAGGAGGGCAAGTGAAAAGCTGTCAGTAAATTGTCAAAAGACTACCCAACAGTGTAAAAAGGATCATGAAAACCAGACATAACTTACCGCCAAGCAAGCGAAAGAACATTGTGTTTGGTTCCACTAAACAATAGGACTGCAGCCTAGCAAAAGTTACGAGCATTTGTAATCTTCACATAAATTGTTTGAGCAGCCAAAAGTTCTGTGTACTGTCTATGTAACTGAACTCATATTTTTCAAGGTTAAGTTTTATTTTCATGGAGATACGGAAAGGCTAGCCAGTCTGAATGGCACAAGAAAGAAAACCGATATGAGCATTCTCTCAAACTTTTTAGGGTTCACTAGCTTTTTTATTTTTAAGTTGACACTGTTAATTAACACAACCAGAGTGAGTTTGAGACACAGAGGAAAAGCATAATAAATTATGTAAAAGACGAGAACCAGCAAGAGGGAGTTGCTAATCAAAACACAAGGTCAGGATAAAATCCCATTGTGTAATCTCAACTCGTAGCTGACTCCTACATTTAGTGAAGGCCTCTGTTCCCATGTTCTCATTGAAATTTAACTGAAAATTAACATCTACCCTGAGACTACTCATACCTGTTCCTGGCTACTAGGCCTTCTCCACGCACAAGAATATTGTTTTAATATTCAGACCAGTATGTAGAGGCCATCCAAGTTCTAACAAAACCCACATTTATGAAATAGCTAAAGTGTGATTTAAAGAGTATTTCTACACTATGCTTCAACCTCACCCCAAAAGACCAAAACCCCAACAAAAACCAGCTGCTTCATTTGTTAAACACTTTTTATATAGATACAAAATTACTCCATTTTTAGTACTCCAATTTGCTATGAACTCTCAGATCAGTAAGATATGCAACACGTCAAAAGATTTTTCCGAGATACATCTGCAACTTCTCATTTAGATTTTGACAATTAAAATCACATTGTACAGATGAATCTTACCTTTAGTAAGAAGTTTAGTGTCACTGTTATTGTAAGTACCAAATAGATGTACATTATTTTCAGCAATCTTGACAGAAATGTACCATTTTTCATATTCATCTGCAAAAATATTTTAAGAATGCCGTATCATTTGGAGTTCAGTTTAAATAATAAAAACTACACTCAGAGTTAGAGGAGAGTCTTGTTACCTGAAGGCATTTAGAGAGCATTAAAGCTGCTACAAGACTCAGTAATGGGGACACTAGTAAGGCTGAATTTTCAAACTGCAAAAGGTACCCCAAGAAGAGAGAAAACAAGTAGATTTTGTATACTTCATGCACCTGTTGAAGAAACAAAATAAAACACAATAAAATGAAATTACAGTGGATACATGTCTTGCTTTTTAGAGCAGTAGATAGTTCACTCCATTTCTCTGTTAATCAGCGGATTAATGGATCTCTACCCTCCAACTCATGAATCTATCAGCGTACTGTTTAGCTCTGGGAAGCTTTTCACATCAAAACGATCCTAGTCAGCCTCAGTAACTAATACACAATTACTTCACAAGAATTCTGTAAAAATGCCAAAAGTAGTAGTATTTTACAAGGTCTCCCCATTCGGTAACACTGCACTGTGATCCAGCACGAAGCAGTAACCACAACACAACAGTATGAAAACACACAATTTGTGTGAATGAGCTGACTACTGTAAGCATGCGCTTTCCTTGCCCCCGCAATAACTTGTTCATTTAACCTACCTCAGGAATACACAGGCTGTTACTGATAATCTTATAAACCCTGATACTTGGTTCTTTAGACTTTTACCAAAACACACATCTTCTCTGTTATATTTTAAGGACCCTGCTTTGAACTAAAATAGATCAAACATTTCCCACTGCTGAGGAACAGAAAAAAATGCAATTGAAAGAAGAGGTGATGAATTAGAATTGCATGCAGTTTGAAATAGAAGTTACATCTAACAAAACTAGAAAGCACACATATACAAAGTAGCATATATACCATTGCAACAGGCACAGTAAAAATGCCTTATTGTTGAAACATTTCTAAGAAACATTTTGCGGAATAAATTCAAATACTTTCCTTCATTGAAAAAATCAATTGGCCTTCAGCATCTGTCTAGCCTACTTACTGGCTAAATCGGTACAGGGCAGGCCATTCACAGTGAAAATAAGCCCCTTAACTGCAGAGAGCCAACCGAGAAGTTTTTTGGTCAGCCCCATCCTACTGTGAATAGGGAAAGGAAAAGAAGAAGCAGCTAGGTGAAAAAGGATGCATGACTGAGCATCATTCATCACTCTTTCATCTCTCCAAGGATGTTTCAGGTCTCAGAAGCTTTGTTTAACTTCTGACTTTTTTGTTAGGAAAGCTGTCCCAAACACAGTAGTCCAAAAGAGAGTGAGTTTAAAGCCATTTTACTCTTCCAATGGACATGACATGCACTTCAGCTGGACCCAGGCTGCAAGACACTCAAGTCATCACTCAGTCTGCGCCTTTTGGAACTCCTGAGTGGTATGTATGGCAGGCACCTCTGAGGCTGCATTTAAGACCCCAACTATCAGTAGGTTGAAGAGTTCTAATACCTTCTCTGTCTGTGCCAGGGCAAAGCTGTCTAGCAGAAAAAGAGAAACAGCCTGGACAAACAGGAGATAATGACTGTATTCCCACATCATCACGAAGGTATATGTCGAAGCACTCACCAAAAGGTAACAAAACTTCTAGAGAAAAAAAAGAAAAACAAAAAACCCATTAATTTCATACCTATGCATCTCGGTCACTAAGTAACTGAGAGGTCATTAAAACAGAAACTGGAAATCAATTATTATTTTAGGAAATAATTAAAATACTGACTTCAGACATATTTAACATGTTCTCAGATGGAAGAAAGTAATTACTGAAACATTCAAAAACATTTAAAGCCTATCAGAAAAAACACCTTTGACAGAGAGACAGGGAAAGGAAGTTACCACCATCTTCTCTGAGCAACAGGAAGAGCAAAAAAGTAGTTTACACAGTAAGAAAAATTTTGCATCAGTTTATTTTAAAAAGACAGCACACAGCCCATTACCATTGAGCTTTACCATTATCATTGTTCTCTCTGAACCCTCATGGGGGCATAACAGGGCAGGGCATGAGTCGCTTAGCAAAAACTGCACATGCCTAGGCGAAATCCAAGTGGCTGTTTTGAAAAGAACGAACAAAACATCTGCTGTTTTCTGCCTAGTGGGGCAGTAATGACAGAGGTAACTACTCTAGAGTACAATTCTACCAGCAACTCTTTATTAGGAAATTAATTTTGCTTTACCTCAGCAGAACAATTTAGGTTTTTTTTTAAATAGCCTGTGAGAGCTGCTACTTGACATGCAAAATATGGCAAAGCCCAATTTTCCCTTGATGGTATGGAGTGATCAATTCTTGTTGTATCTGTCCTAGAATGAAGTACAGACAAACAAAATTATTAAAAGATTTACAGAACAAAAATAGCAACGAACTTCTAGTTATCAGTGTGGCCTCGCAAGCAAACTATTCCTGTATTAGGTGTAAAGTAATACTGACATAATTTCACTGCTGATACAGGTCACAAATTTAGTATCAGCATGGAAGGTCCAATCTTTACTCATTTATTCAGCAGGTCTCCTTATGAGGTGGCATTTATAGGACTGAAGCCAAAGAGCATCTGCCTCCAGCCTTTTCTGACCACCACAACACTGTGCGAGCCAGACGCATCACACACTGCTTCTGCCAACCTGCATCATGACAACGGAGCCTTCTTTGGCCATATGCAGGGGACTGGTGCCGTAACAGCAGCTTTTCACATTGCGATGAAAATCAGCTCATAGTTGGCAGAAAAGACTCCTTTCAGTTCTCACACAGTATGTTTCAAATAAGTGATTTAGGCGGTTGAGCGCAACATACGTAGAATCCAAAGTAGTGCTCCCTCTTAGCAGCAGCACCAGCAGATACTCTGTCTTACAGGGAAAATTCTGCCCAGCAAAACAAGAGATTAAAGACAGGTGGGGAGCATGGGCCAGAACAGCAGCAGGGTCTTCTCTTGGAATGACTTGACAGTATCTGCACAATTAGAGCTGTAGGAGAAAGTTTTAAAAAGTGCTAAAGTGACTTAGAAGCACAAGTCACACTTTCAAATGTGATCAAAAGCATCGGTTTCAGAGGTACAGAGTCTTCTTTGTGTCTACTATGCTTTTAAAAAGGAGCCTCAAGCTCCTTTATCATTTAGATATTTGAAAGCATCACCTTTCATTTTTACATCTGAAGCCTCTTACAGAGGCATATTTGGAGCTTTTTTAACTACTGGACCTTTCAATTTGTTAACAGTGTTTAATCCTTTTTGCTGTTGAAAAAAATACAGATTTAGTCATCATTTTCCCTACTTTCCACTGTTCACAGCAGCTTGATGAACAGTATTTTTAGCTACTAATCACAGATTCAATCATGATGACTTCACAATCCTAAAAGACACTTCCCAACAGTTCAACTTTAAAGGTATATCCCTAATATTTTGCTCCTCCATAACTCTTTTCTTCCAAGTGCTCTCAAGTTCACAGAAAGCCCCGGAGTTACTTGGTGATAAACCAGGAACCTGAACACAAGTTCTCATTGCCCAAATGAGGTTCCCTATAATTGTGAAACATTTTAAAATTAAAAAAAAAAAAACAAACAAACAACAAAAAACCTTGATATCAGAATCACCTAGGAAGATTTCACTTTGCAAAAACACCCACTACAAAAAGCAGACTAAAAAAAATATCAAATACTCTGTACAAGAAAAATTCACTTGGTCATTTCCTTCTAGGCAACAGAACAACCATCACAATATTTAGAAGTGGCCACAGAGAGCAATTCTATTTTACAGCAACTTCGAAAATTTGTTTTCACTCTTCACCACCACTAAACCAAAACCTGAGGAATGTTTTTGCAAAATGGAATTGTGTGAAAACACTCCTGTATTCACACACATACATAAAGTCAGTTCAACTGGCAGCATGGATGGTTTGGACAACAGGAGGCCTTTCCATTAACAAAAGCATCACGAGAATCAGTGCATCTCCGGGAAATGTTTTGTATTCAGCGTAAGAGCTTGCTCTCACAATGAGAACACAAAGTTTAATAGAAAGCATTTCAATCCACTCTAGTATTTTAAAATGTCTTATTGACAAACTAGATTGTATAAAGATGTTTTTCTTACCTGTTAATAATGAACCATGCTACAGTCAGCATTCCTGCCAGCCAAGTCCCACTCATAACCCAACTGGTTACAAACAATGCAGTCACATAAATTCCCTGCAGTCCAAAAACTATACCAATGTAGAAATACACTGGTTCAATAACTTCCTGAAATTACAAATAAAAACGAAGAAACATAGCGGCAACTGAGCTGAAGCTGGAAATGATTATGATTTACTATTTGCATACTGCTAACAGTGTGCTAGGTGCTTTACAAACAGGTAAGGGACAGCCCCTATTCTAGAAAAGTATGGAACATGCTTTTATTTTGGGCTCAGAGAAAACAAAGCAGTGTGAATCAAAAGCACACTTCAGGACTCAGCTTGCTAGTGCCATGATTTTTGTGTTTGCTTTAGCATGAACATTGTATGTGTCAGATCTAATAAATCTATACCACAGTGAGATATAAAGTTCACAAGACTACTGGAAGAAATTATGTTGGGGAGGAACTTAGAGAAGTAAAGATGTGGCAAGAAAGGTTCCAAACACAGAGAAGCACATATAAAAGAAATAAATAACAAAAAAGGAAGATAAATGAGAGGACACAAGTATGCCGTGTAAGCAGAACAAAGCCCAAGTAGAGCAGAAAGAGACAAAAGCTTTATCTACAAAACTGTTTTTCCCTTTTATCTATTCAGGAATGGGTAGAGACAGGTACCACTATAACAGACTTCTGTACTCCGAAGGAGCTAATTTTCCTGTTTTTAATGGATAGCAGAGATACTCTCCACATTTTTTACATAGTTTGTAGATGTAAAGAATAATAGACAGAAAAGTTTAGTACATATAAATCCCCAAAATCTTATGCCAGAGACTGATCAGAATTGAAGAGAACGCGGACCTGGTGAGACACTTAGCTCAATTCATTCAACAAAAATTGCATGCGTTTATTGTACACAGCATAGAGAGTCTCATACACGCACATACACAACCATAATGAAAGCACAGAAAGTAGGAGAAGTGCACATACTTCGCTACCAGATGCTTGATATAAAACACTGGCAATCAACTCTGGGTACAAAGTCATTTGCTGGACAGCATTTATCGTCTTCAGTGACACTGTCTTATTGTTGTGTGTCAACTCATAAACACCTATAGACAAAAAAAATACATTATTCTTGGAATCACTTACTATTGCTGTTCTTAAAAGAGGTGAAAGTGTCCTCAAAGGCAGGGGGAAACAGATTTGATCATTAAAGCTACTAACTGATTCCCTGCTCCTAATTTTAAAGCAAGTAGAAATTTCTGTGCCAGATACCATTCTACCCTACTGATTTAGCAACAAAGTTATTACCATTTTTTGATCTAGCCTTTAAATAGAAGGCCCAAAATTAACCAGCTGAAGCATAGTCTTTTCAGTAACATACAGATGCAGCCCTGGAACCAGCTACCTATGGATCACCTTCACAGGAGGTTCTTAAGAAGTGAGACAAAGATCTAACAGGGATGAGCAGGATGTATTAAACCTGTCTCCACAAAGAGGTCAGATATGATGGCCCCGTCACCCTTTTCAGCCCTGCGTTTCTGAGACTTCTAAGAATCACTCAACACAATACACCTTTGTATGGGATTGAGATGAAATTGAAGCTGGCATACTTGAAGGATACATCATTTTGAGATACTATAATTAAAAAACTGACATCATTACTTAGGACAATAAAGGGAAGAGGAAAAATAATCCAAGTTAGAGAAAGAAAAAAAGAACAAAACCCCCAACAACATGCAACACCAAACCAGATTACTGTTTCCAGCTCTGAGCATATCTTTGTGCGTGGTCTGCAGCTGGCTCTTTGCAAGCCAAACCAGGTCTTGCAGGACTTGTAACTGGGGTCAGCACAGCTATGGTACACCTTTGAAAACAGGGTGCCCCCATAACACCTGGTAGATACCTGAGTCCATCTGTTTGCAGAGGCAGCATGCTTGAATGAGGCAGTCCATCTATCCACATGAGTAATCTCCCCAGAGATAATGAGGAACTGACTGTACCAAAGACCTGTTATATATTGCTGATGAGCTACACATCAGCTGGGAAACTGTTCAACCAGTAAAACTGTACCTACAAAGTTTAACTGGCTTCGGATGAGGTTTCATGAGGGGACTGAACTAATTCAGCATCTGACCTTCGTGAGACAGGGCTGTTCACTCTCTCTTCTCTCCTGGAGTTCTCACCTTTTCCCCATGCTAGTCCAGGTGGCCTTTCTGAACTCACTATACTAGCACAAAAGTGTGTCATCTTCTTTTCATTGCTTTAGTTTTCTGCTGGTTTATGGACCTGGGGTCAGTGAGCTCCAGAGCCAGTGCAGGATAAAGAGCAGGAGCGCAAAGGGAGGAGAGACCATTGCCATCCAGTTTGTTCTCCTTCCTGTTGGTTTCTGTCCCCATGACTAAGTGCTCATCAACATCTATTCACCATAGCTGCCAGGAGTAGAAACCTCTGGCAGGGACAGGATTGAGCAGATCAACTCTTGACAGAAACTGTTCCATCTTCTGACAGGGTATGGAAAACAGTCATTTCCATCCCCCATTCCCAAATTAAAGATCAATTATGCTTACGTGGCAAAAAATCCCCTATGTAGCACAGGCAAACCTAATGGTAACTTCCATATGGGGCAATATGAGAGTAATATTAATCCTATTCTAGAGTATCGATTAAAGGCAATCCGCTGGAATACAGGATAGTTAAATATTGTTTTTTAAAAGGCACTGAAAAGTTAGGTCAGCATGCAGTTTTTAATTAATCTGACTGATATACCTATAGAAGAGTATAAAATCAGTCTCCCCAGTCTGCAGGAGCCTTTTACTGTCTCCAAAAGGAACAGGACTTTTCAAGGTTAATAAAACAAACGGGTTTTGTACCTCTTTCAAAGGAAGGAGCCTTTAGCAGTTCTTTATAGAATGAGTAATAAATGGCGCTGTCACCCTGAAATGTAATTTCTCGTTCAAGTTCCTAGGAAAAAAAAAATATATTCACCTCCTGCAATCTCTTCCCATAGAAGACTATATATTTCAAACAGACTGGTTTTGTAATACAGCACATGGTTATGACTCCACTGTACATCTTCAAAGTATTCCTCAAACATTAATCTTCACAGCACCTCTGTCAAGTAGATAGTGCTCTCTATAACTTAGCAAACATGCTCAGAATCAGAGCCACTCAAATCCACATCGTAAGTCAGCACAAGATCCACAGGATCCTTTCACATTCACAAACCTGAAATTCATTTAACTTCCCATACTGCACTAAATCACACAGTTCCTAAAAAAAA
>VYXH01008828.1:81100-106123 GCA_013397275.1 Burhinus bistriatus
GGGAAGGGGGCGGGGGGGTGAGGGCCTCCCCCCCACCGCCGGCCTCGGCCCCGGCCCCGGCCCGCTCGGGAGACGCGAAGCTCCGGCTCCCTGTCAGCCCGCCCCGCCTCGCAGCCTCCACACTAACATCTCACGGGCAGCGAAGTGCAGTTCCCTGGCGTCCCCGCCTGCCAGCCCGGCTCCAGAGGGACTGTGTCCCTTCAGAGGGGCCCACCCAGGCCGCGGGGCCCTAATCAGAGCATCTTCTGTGGGTGCTACTTGCTCGGCACCCCACCTGCCCTCTGTGAAGAGCCTCCCTCCCTGGGAGGGGAGGTCTCCCACCTGCACAGCATTACCTGGAGAGTCCAGGCTTGATGGTCATGCACAAAACTCTGGGCCAGCTGCAAGGGCCTGGTGAGGGAAGTGGGTGGTTGAGCCCTGACACACAAGTGCTTTGGGCTCCTTTTTGCTTTCTAATGAACTGCCGGAGCACCCCGCTGTCACAGAGGCTGTACAAATGCAGGACAAAAGGATGCCCCCGTCCCCAATGAAGTTACTGTCTGCTGTTGTGAAAATCGGCAGTGTTTGCGTAAAGGGAGGCCAGTGAAAGAAAGTAAGGAACAGAAGAAACATCCTTAAGCAGTGGAATAGGTGGTCATTCCAGCCTACCAGCCACCTAATTATTACCGTGGTTATTGTCAGCACCCTGGCAAAAGAAGGATTTGGAGGGATGGAGTAATTTTGTGAATGTGAGCTGGGTATGCCTTCAGAGCATAAAGGATAGCACGGAAAAGTGTTTTCTGTAACTTAACAAAAGACCTGGGAAAGCCAGCATGTTCACTGGTGGATGTGATTAGAGATAACAGCTATGTTAGAAGGACAGGACTGGAGATGAAGGATCTTTAAAGTGAAGTTACGTACTTTATGCTTGAAAGGACAACAAATAAGGGTCCAAAGAAGAAACACAAAGAATGGGGTGATGTGGCTACAGCAACACTCATCCCCTACTCTGTTTATTGCAGGAGCCCTTACAGGCTTCCCCAGTCAAGACCTTGTCATTTTGGGGAGTCTGTGAAGCATGGTGTTCCGTTGTACCAATTCCACAAGTAGTGATGCCGTGAGAAAGAGCATAGTTCACCCTGAAGCAGTAGCAGCTTGGATTTTTGGTGGTGAGAGTCCTGAGTTCTGACCGTGACAATAAGATGAGCTGATTATATATGTGGAGCCAGGTTCATTGCAATATGACAGTCCCCTGATTTTGCAGCTATGGCAACATAAGCTACTTTTGTGCTGCACGTGGGATGCTAGGCCAGGGAAAAGGTTGGCACCTTCCCTGACCACTGTCTGGGGACACACCTTGGGAGGTATTGCTAAGAAGAAGTCTTGCTGATGCTGATTGCATTTGCCGCTGCTGACACCCAAATGCTTGATTCTTGGGTTAGGATTGTCCAAGACAGAAGTTCTCACCCTGCCATGCCACAAATCTGCTTGCAGATCTCTGCGGTGGGCATCAGCTCGGGCCTGAGGGGGCTGCTTGAGCCACGGAGGGAATTTGTGTTTTGGTGGTTGGCCACAGCCCTGGAGAGGGCTGGGGGTGACTTCCAAGCCTAGCCAAAACCTGCTGTGTAGAGAGAAGATCAAGACAGCTGATGCAGGACCCAGCCCAGGGGGAAGGGTGCTCCCAAGCAGCATGTCTTCAAAGGAGCACCATGTTGTCTCCTTCTCAGTGTCTCTTATAGCTCTAGGGGATGGACTGAGCACAGGCACGGACTTGAGTTGGCAGGCATTCAACAGACCACAGCTGTACTACAGGTTAGCTTTCTACATGGGATTTACCTCCACTCATTGTCAGATGGTCAGGGTGAGTTCTTTAATAGGTGGTATATAAGTCCCCGTGCATTAAAAGTATGCTGAGAAGCTCTAGAGTCTATAGGACTGTGGTCTTGGCAAAGATAGTCTAGCAAAAGCTGTGAGGGCTGGGGCAAGAGCTGATGCTTAGCTATACCAGCTTAGATTTTTCTCTCTTAGGTCAGACCTGTAATGTCAAAGGTTGGGAATCTCTGTAAGAATCTAGGACACGTGCATGTAGGTCCACCAAGGTTCACTACCACGTTCTCCTCATAAGTGCTTTGGACTAAATTATGTCACCCTTTGAGGGAATCTTGCCCTCAACGTGAACTGCCAGATTAGGATTGTCATGTCTAGGAGAAGGATGGTATCGACCGAATATTGAAGGATTGCTGAAGACCTCTGGCCATTTGCTAACTAATGGTTTAGAAATCACCAGAGTGAAGTAAGTGAGAGGTGGCCAGGATCTGTGCTGTCTGCATCTCATCATGTGTGTGTGTCTGTGTGGAGGGCGGGAGTTCCCTATGCACGGTCTGCTGAGGGCTATGCTGCCTGAGCTCGATTTTGGGTTGGGACACTGTGACCCCGGCAGCTCTTGGCAACTGGCCCTGTCCACTGCAGGAGTGCATCGCTAAGCAGGGTGACTGGCCTTATTTAAACCTCTCAGAAGCAAACCGTTGGAGGAGCTACCAAAGAGGTTTGTGGGAATCGCCCCTTGGGGACCACATGTCTTCTGACATGCCTTCTGAAGTGCAGTCAGGCCAATGGCTGATCAACTGCTGGGAAACTGATTTTGTTACTTGTCTAGCAGCTGCAAGGAAAAACTAAACCAATTTGCGTGTCCTATTGGAGCGTAAAATGAGATTTATAAGTTTCCTGGATTTTTTAATAAAATCTAAAATACTTCTGCAATTGTTGATTTATTGGATAGTTAAAAAGAGTTGCTTATGTTTTTAATGATCCATAAATTATCCATTGCATTTTTAATGTAATTGGTTTTGATCTGGTTTATTTTTTTCATAACTTGATTCTGTTCTAAGTTACTGGAATAAAAACAAATAATCATTGTAATCAAAACAACAATAATAATTTTAAATATTTGTACTTAAACCATTAATACATGGACAGGAATAAACAAATGACTGTTCCGTTGTGCTCTAAATCTTGTTTTTCTTAAGCCTTCTTTGTACCTGCTGTTTCATACAGTACCTTGTTACATTTCTTGTGTAACTCCAGTTTTCTGCTGATGCTCTAGCATGTGGATCATCCCACACCTTGAATTCAGTAGAAATATAAATGCACATCAAGTTATTTATATGCACAACGGTACAGATAGCAGAGAAGTGAAAAATCCAGCCTGCTCCCTTGGTTTTAATTTTTTTCCAAGGTCTTCTATGGAAAAACTGTAGATTTGAAGGTGGGAGAACCAAACATCATCTTTCATGCAAGTTTCTTTCTCCCAGAATGAATACACTGACATATTTTTTAGACTAATGTTGAAAATATTATTACTGCTGCACCTCAATCTTCCAAAATGCTTTCTGTAACTAATATTACATGAAAGTTATTTCATTTGGCAGCTTATTATGTGCCCTAAACATTGTGCTGTAATACATTACAATGAATAAATACAGGGATGTTGTGTTCTTTTTCTAAGCTTTCTCTGTACAAACATGCATCATGTATCTGCATGATGGCATTCTTCTCTATTTACATATTATTTCTAAGCCCTACAGACATAACTTTCCTTTTTGTTTACAAGTCTGCGATATTGATGCTTTCTAGTTTAACAATCCTTCTTTCTCTCTTTTAGAGATATCAGGAGGCAAACAGACACAGATGTACTTGAGTATAAAGCATTAATACTGGACATATTTGTCATACTCAAAAGTAAAGAATGTGTACTTGTTTATTTTGTAAACAAACCAAGTTATGNACCAGAATGGGCAAGTATGTGCTTGGAAAGACACTGTCTGCCCTTGTCATTCTATATATGACCAAAGCAACAGCACTGAGAACACTGGAGGAAAAGGCATTTCTTTCACTTTTCTGGTGGATAAGTGAGCCGTATTAGAAGTGTAACTTATAAAGTCTAGAGTTTGCAGCAGTAATAGAAAACTCCCAAAGAAGGAACAATTTAAAATTCTAATTCTGAAACAACTGTATCTCAGTCAGCAAATGATCTTCGCCTCGGTTTTGAAGACTGCTCAACAGATTATCCCCTCAAAGCAATAACAAAGAAAGATCCAAGTATGCTACTTCTGTATCATTTGCAGCTGCCTCGAACAAGAAAAATGCTGTTTCCACTTCTATGAGTCCTTTAAAAGGGGTGAAATGAAAGTCAAACAAGGTGACAACTAAAAACAGTGTAGGATTTTGAACTGATGACACAGCCTCTAGTACCACTCTATCCAGCAAACAATTTTTCATCCAAGACTGCTTTCTAGTACCCTGTAAGTTCCCAGTGCAATTTTTTTCCACTCTTGTTCAGACAACATGCATTCCACTTATTTTTGTGTATCTGTTGCAGAAAAGCATAACTCATTGCTCGTGTGTGCCACTATATTAATCCATTTCTTGCCTGCAAATTGAGCGCTGCCTCCAATTCTTGTCCTCTTACCTAAACAAGGACAAGAGAGAGCTGGGAAAAGTTCAGAGAAGGGCCATGATGATGATCAAAGGCGTGCAATGGCTCCCCTACAAGGAACAAGGAAGCAAGCTGAGGATGCCTCAATGTGGAAAAGGGCATGACCAAAAGCAATATGCCAGAGGTCTACAAGTAGTGAAATGCACAAACAGGCTGAATAGAGAGCAGTGATTCACCTTCTTTTCTAACACTGGAACAAGAAGTTATCAAACAAACCCAGTGAGTCAGGCTAAAAGGAACCAGTTCATCACACATCACCTTCATGTAGACCACTCCTATCCAAAGAATGTTCTGTAAACAAAGACTTTATACAGATTCAAGAGAAGACGGACACATTTGTGGAGGACAAACAACCAAAGACTACTAAATACATGGAAACCATGTCCCACTGAGAAAGTACCCCAGCTGAAAACAGCTAGGAGGCTGGAATATGCCATGGGACAGTAACGCACATGCTTGTTTTGCTCTTGCGTGTCTTGGGTGCCTACTTACAGTCATGTTTCTGCTGATTTCCCCAAGAACACTGAATGCCATCTCCCAGTCCCCACAAAGGGGCTTTGCACAAAACAGACCTGGAGAAAAATGATTGTGTGTGGTGCTAAACGTGAGACGAGAGAAGACAGACTCTCATACAAACAGGGAAACGGAAGGGATGCCAGAGAAAAAGCACACTCATGGAGGCATGCATGGAGCCGAGGGATGCTGCCCCGGGGTGCAATGCCGGGCGAAGGAAAAGAAACAGACCCCAAGTTTCCGTACCCCCATCCACCCAGCTTCCTCCCGCTTGGTGCTGCAAACGATGGGCTGCCCTGGGCGGGGAAGAGGAGGCCTCGTCAGCGGGGCCCGAAGGGGCCGCCGAGGAGCGATCGGTCAGGCCTGAGCCGGTACAGCCACTAGCCGCGGTGGGACCAGCACTGCCGGGGGAGGCCGACTCCCCGTCCTGCAGGCGGGCCTTTTACCTTCTTCGTACACGCGTTACTATCCCGGCGCGTACGCGACAGAAAACCGCNGGTTTTTGTATGTTAAAGATCCCATGCCTAAAAAGTTTTGTAAGGCTTAGTTTTAGTAATCAGGTAACAACTGCAGATATTTCACCCATTCTCCTAATTTCAGCCTTTCGTGAGGTTAGTTTTCTGGCTTCTAACTTATGGTTCTGGATTATCAGTATCCCAAAGTTTTGCTTAATTATTTCAGACCCTTCCCTCCCCAAAGCTGTATATGTTCCACTAGGATGTAAAAAATATTGCCTATGTGTTTGTGGGACCAAAGTTTTCCACTGTGCTCTCCCACCTGATATGGGGAATGCAAGGAAATAAGTGGGGGGATGTTGGGGATAATTACGATATACAAGCATGGGTTAAAACTGGACCTAAGTAGTCAGAAAATTAAACTACACAAACCGTATAGAACCATATAGAACTTTTGGGATTTTTCCACCCATTTAATTCCGTTCCTACTTTATCTCAGCACAGCTTCCGTGCTTTTGATCACTTCAGCTCCTGCCTGCCTTGCCCAGGACATAAGTGAGTCAGGTTCTGTTGTCATCTGCTTCATGGTAAAACTTGGTTAATATCCATTAAATCAATGGACCTGGTTTAGATTTGCGCACTGAAACTGAGTTGGGGACAGGGAAGCATGCTTTGGCTCTTTTCTGTCTTTGCTTCAATCCTCTGGTGGTAAATCTATGTTTTGATTTCTACTGGGGCCTTTGTAATATTTTTTTTATCCCCCTTCCCCCACCAAATGGAAGACACTACTGATGTGATTACCCCTACCATCTTCCTCTTCTCTTTTGTCTTCTACCCTGCCTCTTCTATTTACCATGTCTTCAGTGATGCATTTTCCAATACTGCCCTTGAAGCAGCATGAGATCCTGCATGTTCATTTTCTTTACTTCTTCCCATCACTCCTGCTTCACTGTAATCTAGAACTAACCCATAAGTCAGCCTGTGTTTAGATTTGCATGATGCTGTACAGCTTCTCATCCTGTCTGCTTTCTCTTCTACTTCCCGCTAACAATCCCATCATCTTCTCCATCCCTTTTTTGTACCACCTTAAGTAATTCCTCACTCTTCTTTGTGTTTTCACCCTCCAAAAATGCATTGGTCCTTATCACAGTTGCCTTTATCTGACCTATAATTTTCTGTATTAGTTTCTCGCTTTTCATCTTTCTTCATAAGACCAAGCCACGTCACCTGGTTAATTGCTGTATTGCTCCTCCAGCCCAAGTGCCTGTGGAGCACTGTATCAGTAATAAAGCCATGGTAAAAGGACTACAGGAGAAAAAACTTGATATTTATTTGTTTGTTTGTTTGTTTAAATACACACCCTTAGTGATGTGACTTGCTTTCTGTACCATTTCCCTCTTTCTGCTTTTGTTCTAGTTCTTGTTTGTGCTGTAGGCAAAGTTCCTCAGGGCAGGAGCCTGACCCTTGTATTTGTAAACCACGCAGCGTGTTATGTGCCCGGCCAGAAATAGCTGTAAGGGAGCGTAACTGGCCGATAGGAGCCTTGCCCTCCACGTGGCCTCTGCTCTGCAAGGGGGCCTAGCGCTCTGTCATTGCCTAGGTTCTTTCCTGGCGTCCTTTTTTTCTCCCTGAGCTGTCTCTTTGACTTTTATCCAAGGATAAAGCCTTTTGAGGTGGATGACTCATAGCTTGGCACTTCCTTTGACTCACGCTTTGCCACCTAGGACATCGGTCAGCTCTTACTAAACCGCTATTTGTTTTTTTATTGCTTATGACGACACCCCTTGCAGTTCACATCCCTGATTTCACTGTCACTTCTGCTGGGTCAGAGCTATGCTTGTTTTTCTATGGTTGGTAAAAGCTGTATTTCCCCCCTGCTCCCTTCCCTTGGGTTTGATAGCCTTTGGTTTTTTAACCATCCCCTGCAGATTTTGGAGCCTGGAGGCTCTCTTGTCTCTGAAGCCCGGCTGTCAGGGCTGCATTTCTGAAGAAGAAGGTGCTGCTCCTTGCTGCAGCCTGCCCTGCCAACATGGAAAGGCAGGCTGGCCCCTTGCTTCCCCTTGCAGCATCCTTGCCATTAATCAGCTGTTTGGCTGTGAGCAGGACAGCCTCCTCAGCTCCCAGTGGCGTCCCTGGTGACACTTGTGTGATGACAGTGCAGTTGTTGGCATCACACAGGTGCTGATGAGGGCTTAGCAAACACTTCAGCTGGTGCAAAACAAGTGCTAGAATCCAGGTCACTTCCCAGGCACCGTGTTGTCCCTGCAGGGCAGGGCTAGCATGACTGGAAGTCACTGAAGCCGCTTCCCTGGCACTGACATCAGCAGGAATAACTGAGTACATCCAGGAAATTGCTCTTGGAATATCACACTTGGTTTTTCACATAAGTATTTTTCAGAGAAGCGGTGCAGTGCAATCGTTAATGTATTTGTGCCTTCATGTCGTATTAAATACACTAGTCAGGCACATCTCGCCATCCCAACACGGCAAGTCCCACCCTTAGCCACATATTCTTGTCCGGCTTGTTACTGCTGGCAGAAGGAAGGGCACTATCACTGCTTTTGATGAGTTTCCAACTTTAAGCAGGAAGGAGTTTAGCCTGGTGCTTGACGATTATAAATCAGGAATACAACTCATAGACCTAACACTAAGCAGACACTAGATCCCTCCTCAAGAGTTGCATCCAGTGTTATTAAAACATCTTGGACTGAAGCAGCCCTTTGCAGCTGGTGCTGCTTTTCAGTGGAGTGAGTAGAAACAGACTCCAGCATGGGCAAAACACACTCCGACTAGGCAGATTAGCTATTACCAAGCTACCGAACTGTTTGTTTTCTGCTAGGATTTCCTAGACAGCAAGAAAAGAAGTGGATGGGGCTGTATGTCACTCTTAATGTAGAGTGCAACTTCCACCTGGGATGCGGGTTCTCCCAAGCACCTCTGAAAATGCCAGCTGCAATTTTCTGAGGATCAAACATAAGCCAGGCAGTTTGTTATGGAGAAGTGTGATTCCTCTAGGAAGGGCAGTTCTGTTTCCTGACCTTTTCTTGACTCCCAGTCGGCATTGCTGGGCTTTGACTTCATTCCCAGAACGGTTGGTCCCCAAGCCTAGGGTTGTCTGAATTAAACTGCCTCATTTGAAATTATTATTTTTACTGGCACCTACATCAGTCCATATAACTGCTTTTATGAGACATGGGGCATTATGAAAAATGCATGGAACAAATAGACCTAACACGTAAGCAGGACACGCATCACTGTATAATTATGCATAACTATACAGTTACATAAATGCTTTTCTTAGGGAATCACCAGTGACGGCAGCAAGCTTTGCCTATTGTGTTTGGGCTAGTTAAAGCACTGATTCATCATACTTTGAATACTTTGTTTCCTGCTTGTTCTACAGTAAATGGATTACCGACTGCAATTTTAATAGTAATTAATGAAGATGAGAGATTGATCCAGTGATAAAATTGGGTTTTCTGAAGGAGAGGAATGATTTACCCCTCGTGTCAAAGCTCATGACGTTACCAGAATATTGCTAGCTTGTTTGCAGATTGGCTCTTCCTCTTCTTGACAGATGCATTTCTATCAGCTGGGGTAACAAACCTAGACATACGAGCCATGATTTGACTCTTTTGTTCCTCCTCCATCTGAAGTCTCCCCATCCTTATGCCACTCTCCTTGGACTCATTTTTGCCGTTGCTTATTTCTTCTCAAACAGTTCCACCACCCGATACACATCAAGTTGGTCAAACCTTTGGCGCAGAAAGCAGCAGAGCTGCGTTGCTGCAATGCTCGCTGCACTCGAATTTGTGCTCAGCTTCCAGTAAAAGTAGTCAAACCACTTCTGGTACTCCTGATAGCTTGTTTAGCTCATTCGGCTAGCTCTGGATGAAACCTTATTGCGTTGAAGAAATGTGCTTAGATGGAGAGGGGGGCAAAAGGGAGCGATGCCACAAGAGAGGAGCTGGCTAGGCAGGGATCTCAGTTTATTCCATTCAGGTGGAAGCTCTGGAGGAGCTCACACTGATTTTTTAAAGCACAGTGTGATCCCCAGAGGAAAGGTGCTATATTAGTGCAAGATATTTATTATAAGTGGTATTATTACTGGTGTTATAATGGCTGTTACTGTAATACCTTATTGCAATGCTTACACAAGAAGCAAATACACATTGGCAAATGGAGGGAGGGAAGGAAAGCTATGGGTTTGCTTCAAGCAAACAGTGGCTAAACTTGACATTTGATGTGAATACAGTCATCTCAAAACAAAAGCAGATTCTTTGCTTCCTTGTAAATCTTTCTGAGTGTTTTTGAGTTGATGATGCAAGTGCTTTCTGCACAGGTAAAACAGATAGTCGGGATGGTAGGTGGATGAAAGATCTATCATTAATGAGCAATTTATGAGAACATTAATCTATGGAGAGTTCAGATGAGCAAACATTCAACATGTTGGTGCATATTGCTAG
This sequence comes from Burhinus bistriatus, assembly GCA_013397275.1. Lineage (NCBI taxonomy): Eukaryota > Metazoa > Chordata > Aves > Charadriiformes > Burhinidae > Burhinus > Burhinus bistriatus. Next base: position 91,009 of record VYXH01008828.1, read on the forward strand.
TGAAAGTGCCAAATGTTTATATGGTTTCTGTGATGGGAGAATCTGGGGAAACCAGGCTTTGTGGTTGAGCTTAGTTGGCCGCACTACTTTTTCCTGCGTACATCATGTTAGAGTCATTAGTCAAGTATCCTTCCCAGCTTTATGTAACTCTGACCTTACAGGTGAAGTTTGGTCCTGCCCTAGGAATTGCAAAGAGAAAAATGTAGATAGTACCTTCCTCTTCAGTGAGTCAGGATGTCAACAGCAATGACTTGGACAGGAACTGACAGGAAATTTAGACATAGTCCTTGAACTCGTCATTTTTGGCAGTGATGCGAAGGAATGAAACACAAAGAGGCAGAGGGGGAAACCTGGATTCCCTCCTAGAGAGAAAGTTTACTTGAATTGCTTGGTCTTGGACTAGCTTGTGTCATTCATAGAAAACACTACGGATAGTCTCAAGAGAGACTACGGTATCCATCGCATTGACATCATGGACCCTGAGAAGCACAATCATGTAACCCTTCCCTGGAATATACCTCAGCAGGGTATAATTAATCACTGTAACGGCCCTGAATTCAAATAGTCCCACAAACATCACTGAAACTTCTCTGGTGAGTTTTGTAAACAGGATTTGGCTATAAATTAAAACCAAGCGTATATGGTGAGTATTCAAAATGTCAGTTAACTTTATCCTGAAACAATTTCTTGTATGCTAGAGTCTAAATTTTCATCAGTTCAAAGAATGGACTTTTTTTTTTTTTTTTTTTTTTTTTTGTTTTTTTTTTTCCATGTAAGGTGCCAATGACANCTTCCAGATGTGCAGGGCTGCAAATCAATAGCCAGTCCCCTGCAATAAATTTTGGTTTAGACACTTTATGGCTAGGGCAAAGAGTACGTATATAAATGGGGAGAAAACTGATAGACTGCTAGAAAACAAGTGTGCCTGCCTTTCCTTAGAAAGGTTAATGGAAGTATCAGCCTGTGGGTATTGCATTTGCTTGCAGAGTTTTCTTCCCTCCTCCTCCTCATCCCTGTTTTTGCAGTTGGCATTTGGAGAAGTACAGAACTAAAACCAAGCTAATGTGTATGTCACGTAATCTGCTGAACTGAATGGAGGGGCAAAAGGCTGATGAGACCAGTCCTGGGAGATTCTGGCTGCCATTTGTGCCCACAATAGGGAGCATTGGAGGGAGTTCAGGGTCTTATGAGAGCAGAGTCTAAATTAAGGCAGGCTCTGGCATGCGCAATGGCAGGGAAATGCAATTTGATAGAGACGCTGGGGCTCCGAGGTGAGCGAGTGCCACCTACACTGCTCCCAGGAGGCTCCTGTTTCTTGGAAATGTTATGGCAACATGTTGCAACCTAGATATTAGTTGTACTTTTCAGTTTGCTTTGTCATTTTGATTGGTAGCTTTTACTCTGTAACAAAAACATACTAATATGTGGTAATATAATCATATTAATACGAACGCACATTTTCAATAACTTGAAAGAAGTGGGCAGCATTCTGGGGGGGCACCCTTGCAGTTTCCTGGCTTGATTGCAGTGAGCAGTTCCCACCCTAAATGCTGATTTTCCATCATTACAAAGAAAGGATTCTCAGTAAATACAAAATTGTTAAGTGCACCAATAACACATAGCATTTTTCCATTGGATTAAACATACAGAAATTGTCAGGGCTCATCACTTGCTGGCCAGGTTCAAAGGTAAATAAGCCAAGAAAGCAAATTCAGACAGAAAAAAAATAAAAATCCTACTTCTGCAACACTGCCCAATGAACATTTCTTGCTCTGTAAAATGTTCAGTGATAAGTTGGGCATTTTCCCTCAGTGGACCCTGCTGAACGGACATGCGTCGGAAGGCTTATTTATGGCTGGCATGTACATAAGATGCTGCACTCCTGTTAGCCAGCACTCTGCTGCTCTCATTTGACCTCGTCCCTAGAAGGCTGAAACTTTATTACTGTAATGAATCTTTGTTTCTCCTTCCCTGCACCTAGGGGATTTAAATGTGCTTGTGCCAAGACGCCGTCTTCTTGCTCGGCAGTATATAATCTAGGATATATGCAAGTTGATTTCACATGGGAATTAGAGAGGATGGAAGAGATTTGTCACAAGACATTTGCGACCCTTGTTACATCAGCCTTTGGGAGCACAGTATATCAGCCAAGATAAAGACTTGCCCCTAGAAATAGGTTGTTAGCACTGATAAACAAGGCTTCAAGAAAGACAAGTTGAGGGTCAGGGTAGTAGCCTGGAATACTGAAGTCATTTGGGACCTTGAATCACTGTATTTACCCACAAACAGGTTCAGGGTGGAGAAGGGCAGGACAGCCTTTCTCACTTAGCAAACCCCATGCCCCATCTGATGCCAACCATTGTGGGAGAACTTTGACCTTTGGATCCTTTTTAGCCCTCAAATTGCCACTTAATTTGTATTAAGTTGATCAGTGCAGAATTGAGCCAGTCTTGTGCTCTTTTCTGTTTGATTCCCAATAGCACTAGCCTTTGGTTTTGTAATGTTTTATTGACTTAATGACTCTTGTCATACCTGACCCGATGCCCCATGGCAGTGATCACTACATGTGTTTCCCGTGGAAGCTCTGCTCTCTGAAGGGCAGTGGACCCCTTCACTTTTACACTGCTTTATAAATGTGGGTCACTTAAAATGAGACACAAATTAATATTTCCACCCCATTTTTAGAGCTCAGATTAAATGCTTTTCACAGGCAGCTCCCAGTGGAATCAGATTTCTTGTTTGGTTATTCTGGTTCCTCCTTTTCCTCCTGGGCAGAACAGTTCAGCGCTGTGTAATCCTGGGAAAATCAGGAAATGAGTTATTGCGAAAAGCGGTGGGATTCCGCTCCCCTATCTTGAGCCATCTGAATGCCTGGCATGCTGCTCCAGCTCATCATCCCAGCTCCGGCTGAGCTAATGGGAGAGAGAGAGACATCTCCTGGGGGCCATTCATCCCATCCTGAGAGAGCTGGCTAGGAGACGTATGAGGGATCACAGCCGGCAAGTGCCATCCCAGGAGTCCGGGCTATTGCCATAGCCACAGTGAGAGCCGGGGGTGCGCGAGATGGCTTGTGCCAGAGCAGCACAACTGCAGGGCTTAGAAAGAGGGAAAAAGGCTTAAGAGCAAGAAGCACGAACTGAAGGTAATAGGATGAACAGAGGAGAAAAAGATTTTAGAATGTGGATTGTCTAGTATGTCATCAATAAAAAAGTCTACAAAACTTCTACTAACATCTTCTCAGTAATTTATTTTTAAGATATTAATTACATTTTATTACAATATATTTTTCATTTAATATAGAATGTAAATAAATGTAAATTTGTAAATTTTTAATATTTTTCTTTTCTTTAAGCTAATATTTGTATAATTTGAAACCCTTCTTTAATTTTTTGGAGAAAGCCTCTTTTTTTTGTATTTTCAACTAAAAATAAGGTGAATCACAACTTTACCAACAAACCCCAGAAAAACCTCCCAGGAAAGCTAACAGTTAAATCTGTGTGCCTCCCTTTGCATCTCAAAAGTTTTCAGCAACCAGAGGCCAATACTTCCACCTCCACCTGCAGCACCCTTCATGCATTATTAACTCTCGTCCTTTTCAAAACACACCACTGCACATTTACTGTATATAAATACAGAGTTTGATTTTTGTTTACTTCACATAGTACCGTAAAGTTAAAGAACTTTTAAAGCATGTGTATATTAAACACAGTTTATCAGAAAATTATTTAGTTTATGTTTAAAAGTCTGGACCAAACCTTGAACTTTTTACAGTGTACATCATCTGTCACAATCATTATTTGCTATGTGACCTCAGAGTTTATTTACTTGTGTAACACAATAAATGCCACGCACAAATTAGTCCTTGCAGTGATTCTGCCTCTCGTGACTTCTAAAGCTTTATATTTGTTTTATGTTTTGCTTTTAACTCACATTCCAGAAGTCACGTGCCTGGGGAAGAATCTCAGTTATCTTTCTGTTTTGCTTTGGGTTCTTTTTTAAAAAGCAAATTCTCAACTTTCATGATTAGATGAAAGAAAGGCTCTTGGAAAGACTCAAAACCATGAAGGCAAATGTGTTCCCAATATATTACTCTCATGACTTCTAAGTTAATCCCCTGATGTGAGGTTTGTTAGTGCATGGGAGGCTCCATGCTACGCTGTAATTTATGAAACCCATAACTGCCGCATGAGTAAGCAAAGAAACAACCACCACAGTCAGGATTTGGGGTGGAGGTGGCGGGTTGCTTTCTATGAAGGCTGTGAGGTTGTTTTAACTGGTGAAAAGGGAAAGAAGGATGCAGAAGTCAAGAAACAGAACTGATGAAGAGAATATGGATTGGAATAAGGCTCCTTATTTTCCTTTTGCAGTGTGCTTCAGCGGTCAGTAACCTTAACTCGGGGCCCACCTAGGCCTTGTGGAGAAGGATGCTCAGGGCTCGTCAGTGGGTGATGTGCTGACCGGTACAACCACGGGGCTGTTCCGTGTGTGTTCCTGCCTCACTCCAGGAAAGGTACTGGTAAAGCAGCGAGCATCCCATTGCACACCGAAGGGGTGTTTAAATTCTCTGATCACATCTGAAGCACCAGTAGCTGCTTTGTTATTGGAAAGAAGAAAATGAAAACAATAACATTCAAGCTGTAAATTAAAAGCCCACTGCAGATGTAGACTTCATGAGCAAAGTTATTAAGAGAATTAGTATGCATATTAGAAGTAATTAAAACCAAGCAAACAGGAAGAATGCCAGGCGAGAACACGCAGGTCGGAAGAGAATTCTCCACTCAATTACACAAGTGCAAATGAATATCTTGTAAATAAATCCACATCATTTCCATGGGTAAAGTTACAGTCATGCCGTTTATAAGTAGCTTAACTATAAGCACTGGAAACCAAAACAACAGCATACCATTTACAACAACAAGAAGACAAAAATGAAATGGGAAACAAAACCAACTTGTCTGGCTGTTCTCAGTGGTGCCCTGGAAATGAGGTTATCCTCTCTGAGGATGCTGATAATTTGCTGAGGCCTTTGCAGGGCTGGGACCTGTCTGATTTTTTCTTAGTAACGTCATAATTGGTCAGTTGCTTGAAGACATTTGTCTGAGAAGCCTTCTCTGATACTGTTACTGGTTTTTTTAAAAAGTTGTTTACAATTACAGTTGCTCATACTATTTAATTGATGAACTTCTTACTTCTTGAGTAGGCATAGTGGTGCCTGTTTTTTCTACATAAATTCCTTATTTGTGAGTGTTCTGTGAATAATTCAGGGAATAACTTCTCATTTCATGTGATGTTTAGAAATTCTTTATTCCTTGTGTTTTATAGTTAAGCTGTAAAATACATCATTGTACTTGCTCCTGACTCGAAAATGAAAAGCTTTTAAAACCAGGTATAACCAACAAGAATGCTTTTTTGATTAAAATAAGTAAAGGGTTTAGAAGGATTTTCAAGAAATATTTTCAGTATTTTAATATCTGAAAGGTGTCCGACTAGTCAAATAAAAGATGACTCATAGATCCCACTAGGAAAAAAAATATCCATCTTGTTTGCCCACAGGCCAGCCGATCTTTTAATCCTCTTCAGATTAGTTTACTCATGTGAAATCAATGTATCAAGGTGCTGCGGTACCTGCCAGAGCAAATAAGCTACTAACCAAGCTGGGCTCTACGGAGCTTCTGCATTCCATCAGGTTCCACAAGGAGCCTCGACTGGTCTGCGCCGACTGGGGGACTTAAGGCCAGGTGAAATGCCAAGCTCCTTAGCTCATCTGCTGCAGAGCACAGGTCTGCAGTGTGCCTGCTCAAGTCTTGTTACAGGAATAAGTCCAACGTGCCTCTCTTACTAGGTCAGAGGGAGTCTGCAGTGTCCTAATACACAGCATGCCACGATATCGTATGTATCACAGAAGCTGAAAACACGATTGGGTTGCAAAGGCAAACACTTGAAAGTTAAGAAATGCCAGAATTAACGATGCTTACTCAACCATCATTTGTCTCCCGGTGGCAAATGATTTATGATACGATCTCTAGCCCCGTGATCGCCCACTGGTGTCTTCCCCTCCTGCGCTGCCCAGGATGAGCAGTTTGTTTGCTCTGTATTGAGTGTGCCCAGCCCATGTTTACTGTACACTCTTCTGCTTTGAAAACAGAGCTATTTATTCGTACGTGGGGTTTTTCATATGATCGTATCACTGGAGTAGCTCAGAAAAACAGAAGAGGTGCAGGGAGTCCCAGGCATTTCCCATCTGCGGATGTTTGACCTGGCAGTTGCAATAGTGCTCCTGAGGGGGAGGAGGGTGGGGGTTTCACCTCTGCCAGAGGGGCGCGAAACAAACCAAAGGCAATTCCCTCGGGTGCTGTCGCAGTGAAGCCCACTTGACTCACCAGGAAAAGTCAAAGCCTCCTGTACAGACACTCCACCTCCAGCCACAATTCCTTGCCCTGGTGTAAACCTCGTCTCCTTCCTTCCCGCAGTTTATCCTGCCTATATCCTATAAATCAGGCTCTAAATTTCCCACAGCTCTGCATTCATATTGAGCAACTTCTTCACAGCTGCATTCACAGGTTGTGTTAGGGACCTAAAATCACCATTTCCCCTTAGTTCTGGCATGTAGCCCTCGCTGGACTGACAGGACTTCCCACTTGTATCTGCAGGTAAAGTCATGGCCACCTTGGGTTGGAGCACCCTGGGGAAGTAGGGTGTGATGCACTAGCATCTCGATGGGGTACGTGGTGATTTATTTTTCTCCCAGAGAATGTAAGTTACCAGATTTCTCTACTTTTTCTATCAAACTGCAAAAAGTAGCCAAAACAAAATAATGCTGCCATGACAGACTTCTGAGTGTAGAGAAATTAGGCTTCCTCAAAGAAAAAGTCGCCGGTGTCTTATTTTAACACAGGTGGAATGATGTCTTTTCCTCTAGCCTCACAGCTGGACACAGCTGCGCTGACCTGCCTGAAATTTTCCACAGTAATTCAACAAGAGACAGAGGTTTGGAATGAAAAATTTTGGTTCAAGTTTGACAAAATCACAAGCAACAGAAAACAAGGCTCCTAATGGGACATGCTGGAGACCTTAATAACAGATGCTGTCAGCAGCTCTGCTTATAATAAGCTGTGGGAATTGATGATGTTCATTTAAAAATCATCTTCACATTTAAATTTTGATGGGACGCATTGGTCAGATGCTGTGTGCAGGGCAGATAAAGCAAATAGTGTTGCTAAGTCATCGGCAGTCCTGCAGGAGTATTTCAGAAAAAACTCCCTTTGCATTTAAGAGGAGGATGGGGTTGGTCTCCATCACCGCCGCAGATTCAGGGCACATAGGTCTGGCCATTTTAGTGCCTTGCTCAGAACGGCCCCTGCTGCTGTCCCATGTGTGATGCATGCCCATGCTCCATACTTGCCCTTTCAGAGATCAGTCCCCACATGGCATAGGCTTACTCTATAGGCTCGGGCTTTCTCAGCGTGCTAGTCAGTAAGGTGCTGGTTAGGCAGCCCCAGTACCCCAACTGGAGTGACTGATGGGCATTTTCAGTTGCCTGGCTGGGCAAATCCAGGCTTCTCTTCAGTGGTTAGAAGAGGGTTATAAACTATTAGGAAGTGACCTCAGCTGACAACTATATCATGTTCTTTCATTCTATTCACTTACAGCATTTACAACATCTCCCCATTATCGTTTAGACTTTTACAACTCTTAATGACTCTTTTATCAGAGCAGCAATAACCAATAAATCCACTTTGGCATTTATTGCCCTGTCTGTAATACATAAAAGCCCCAATTTATAACGTCTCATGAATGCTGAAGATTATTTTTCGAACTGCTAGTACTGTAAAACTTCTTCAAATCTTGCTACAAAAATAAATTTGCTCTGATAAAGGCCCTGTTTCTGTGGTTTGCACAGCATCAGCCCTAAATGAAATTCAGCCACAACCTGCAATAAACTCTGTGGTCTGGATGCTCTATGGCAGAGAGAAACCAGAAGGCCAAAATGCCTTCCCTGTGGGGAGGTGTCCCATCCCGCACCCATCTCCTGCCAGGAACGGCTTTGTCCTTAGCTGCCAGGAGCTGAGCACATTCAGCAGGAGCTCTGGGGACAGGGGACACAGCTTTCATTGCCAACAGCCATCAGAGACAGCACAGGTGGGGCTTGTACACCTGACATGGCCCGCTCAGAAGTCAGGTAACGGAAATCGGTTGGCTGGGCTTTGTCTGAAAATGGTGGAGAGAAACAGGCACTGCCAGGAGAGGCTTCATCCCACCCTACCTGAGATGCCCAAGAGGGACACCTCTAAGGCATGCTGTCCCAGCTGCCTCCCTCCCTTTGACACAGGTGGAGCTACGCCCCTGCCTGACAACAGTCATCTAACTTCAAAACAACTAAAATTAGATGTCACAAATCTCTAGGTCTTTATTTGCAGTGATGACAACATAACTTTGAAGTTATCTGTTATCACAGGCAGGGACCAGACTCCAAAAGTACCTTGTTTATTCATTGTTATAATTTTTGCCCAACACCTAGTAATGCCCTGCGCTCCCTGTACGACATTGAATGAATTACCATTAGTACCATTTGAAAGTGTGCCTTGGCTTGATTTATCTGCAGGTACAACACATAGAGCTATGGGACCCTGCAGAAAGGAACAGGATCTCTGCTTGCCCCTTGCTGAAACCCTCCCCTGCGCTGCCAAACCCCAGCAATCAGAGTATAGCAAATTAGTCCTGAGAAATCATTTCAAACTGAACTGTTAATGAAGGCAACCTAAGGATACTATGTGTTCCTGGCAATGGTTTCAGTGTTGCTAACTCTATTTCTAGACACCAGACTTGGGCTTGATTCAAAGCCCAGTACCGGGAAGACTTGATGTCAGCAGATTTTGGACAGGGCTGTGGATATTTCTATGTGGCGAGAATGCAGTGCTGTGTAAAGGTGCCTAGACTAGGTCCAAGTGAGCTATTGCCAGGGCTGGAGGTTGGTATTGCTGCAGTGGCGAGACACTGTACCCCAGCTAATTAGCCTTGATGAGAAACTGCCTATTTTGACCTGGCCAGAGAGCTCAGTTAAGGCAGTGATTTTCCTCCTGACGTGAGGCTAGCCCAAGCATCTCTGTGCCTTGTGAAGATGATTTCAGTGCCCAGTGCAGTTGGGTCTGTGCCGGAGAGAGCAGATGTGCTCAACTCATCTTGTTTCCCATCTCCTTGGCCAACCGTTCATTGCTCTTCCCTGCTCTACCCAGGTCTATAGCCAGGTCCTCTCACTACCCACTCTCTCATTTTTTTCCTGGCTCCTGCTGACCCTCTTCTCCTCTGCAGAACTATAAACCCAACAGCTCCCTAAAGAACTTTTCATTAATATAATTTATTAGTTAAATCATTCCTCTGACCTATTTCCCATTCAACTAGCATGTCTCCCCATCCACTCAGTATAATTGGTACAGCACCTGAACTCTGCTGCCAGGGTTTAAATGGCCTGACATATATCACTGAGTCACAGGATATTAAGGGAAAGGTGAGAGGATTATTGGCGCACTGCCACTGGGATCAGATTGGATTTCTTGTCCAACCACTGAAACATGCGGTTGTATAAAGAGGGTTCACGCAGGCTTGGTTTAGTCCTTATTCAAAGCTTGACTGCTTGAAAACAACATGGGGCTTTCACCAAGGACTGGGGGCTTGGCCATGTAAGGAAGCCCTCCTTGTGTACATTGTCCTGTTGATTTTTGGAAGGGGACGGTCTGCATGAGGGTCTGTGGGAAGGGACTGGTGAAGAGAGCTGTGCCGACCTGCTGGAGTCGCATCAACATTCTTCTGCTGCCTGGCCATACTGGCCTGTTGTAACACTGGTACAGGCAGCCTGGCCTCGCCTGCCAGCCCGCACATGGCCCCAGGATCTCCCATCACTGTGATTTCTTCTTTCGCATTGTGGTTCTCTCCCCACTGATCCTCTTGCTTCTAAGTTTAAGGAAGTATTAAACACTGGGCTGTAGGTTTTCACTGACGATTAATTTTGTTGCACTGTCTTCTCCCCCTTTTGAATTATAAAACATCAAAGGGTACAAAACACAGCCACTGTCTTTGCCAACAGATATCTATTCTGCCTTTTTGTTCTTTTTCCTGGGAAAAAAAAGGCTGCCGATGTCATCTGCCTTGTTCAGGATCTTTGCAATTGGCTCCCATCTTTTTTGGGCTCCTCCTTCTCTCCCCTCATCTTCCCTCATCCCCCACCCCATACCGAGGGGTAACCGGGGAAACCGGGAACCATGGCAACCCAAAGCCGCACAATTTGTCTCTGAGGAAAAAAATATAAGCATGCAAAATCCCTTTAATGTTTATGCCAGACGACTGGGTCTGAGTCTTCTTTTCCCTTCTCTTTGGAGCAAGGAAGCAATGGGTCTGCCTCCTCTTCACTGGGGCTGCCGGTGCCGCAAGCCCCAGGCGATGCTTACCTCCCACCACTCGCTTTGCCTGGCCAAAGCTCTTGGCTCCTTGTGCCTCCACAAAGCCAATGTGGCAGCAGGGCCTCAGTTTTGATCAGCGTGGTGGTCCTGTCCCACCAAGAGCAGTCAGACATGCTTAGGGCAGCTACCCCTGCAGCATCTTGCTCCCTGTTATTATCACGGGGACTTGGTTGCCCCATCACTAAGTGCTCCTCAGTTTTGAATACATTTCTCAGCAGGCCGTAGGGAAGTGCTTTTATTGCCAACCAGAGACAGAGAAATCGGGCACAGAAGTTTTAGAGTCTGGTTTTCAAAGGATGAGCCAACTGGGCACTTCTGTGTGTTTCTGGACATCTTTTCCTTGTTGCAAAGTGAGTCTGCGATGGAGGAGAGAAAAGTGAGTCCTCCTAGTCCCACCGAGTTGTTCACCCTCAGGTTCCAAACTCTCTGGATGAGGGATAAGGCTTTCTCGCTGCTGGCCAAGGCCAAGGACACAGAAGTCCAGAACACAGAATATGTATTTTTGTTACTATTTACTATAAACTAATGAGGGTGTTGCAGCGGTGCTATGGTCACTGCTCCTACAAAAAGTGGGAAGGGAGGACAGCTGGGGAGGGAGGAACATGATGGCTGCCTTCTCTCTCTCCCCTGCCATGATACTTTCCCTTTTTCCTCAAAAAGGAGAACAGGGTGACACTGCCCCACTGCCGCTTGGTCCCCATCGGCAGGGCTGTGCACAGGGAGAGGCGGCAAGGGCTCTGCCACCCTGCCCGGGGCAGCATTGCCCTCAGGCAAAGTTCTCAGGGTTCAGCCCCTGGTCCCTGTCCCCTCGCCCCACAGCCAGACCAGTCTCCTTGGGGGATGATAGTAAGATCCCAGCCCCTCAGAAACCCCACGGCCACTCCTTCTCCAAAGGGAATGCTGTTCCTGGTGGGGTACAGGAGGTTTTTGGCATTGGTGGTGGAAGCGTCGGGCAGCATTGCCCAGCACTGCTCGGAGGCCAAGTCAGCAAAGAAATAATTGGCAGGTTTTGCTACTCTAAAGGAGTGCAAGAGACAAACTGCTTGACTTCTAGCTTATTTCCAAAATAGAACGCTGACTATAAGTTGCCTTCTTTAGGAGAAGAACGATGACAGTTGTAATAAATTGTACACATTTATTTTTGAGTTTGCAGATGGGTGAATGTTGAGCGATGGTTGGGAAGAAAACAAACAAACCCTGGCAAGCAGCTATTTTTATAGGATAGTTTTGTGTTGAAATTTCTATAAGTTGGCAACAGAGTCGTCATGAGACCTTTTATCCAGATAAGACCATGCCAAAATCTTCAGGAAACATCTTGCGTGTTTAATTTTTTATTTAGAAAAATGGGGGGAGGGAGGGGAACGAAGGCTCGGGGGAATGTTTGCAGACGTACAGTGTCTGCTCTGTAAGGCACCAAATACTTTTTATTCTGTGAATGTAAATGGGACTTTTTCCAAACCTGCCACTTGCTAAGTTCAAATCTAGAGTAGCTCCAAGTCAGACCTTGCACTGGATTTGCTTGCAGGCTGGGGAGGGAGATGTCACCAGGCAGAGTAGGCAAAGATCACGAACCTTAAGGACCAGTCTGGGGTATCTCACCTTTAAGGTCAATGAGCCTGTTGAAAGAAGACTGGCTCTTCACTCTTCACTCTCTCCAAGCACAGTCATTTGAAAGAGAAGAAGTCAAAACTCTGCCAGTCATGTTGTCCCTGCCTCTGGCCTCCCTGCCAGCCCCCAAACAAGGTCTGTTTGTGAGAAGCATTGAGCCAAGAGGATGTCTGTTGCCTCCGTGACTGCAGCTCCAGGCCCAGTCCTCTGGGAAGTGACTTCTTTATCGATGTTTGCTGTTTGTGTTTAATGTCTAGGAAATGTCTGGACTTTCTTAAACTTCGCACTATGTCATGAAAGTGTTGCTGTGTGTATGCATGCATGTGTCCATCCCTAAAATCTGCACTATGAAGAAAAGATTTTAGAATTAAATGTTGTCTCATAAAGAGAAAGTGGTTTATACTAAAAAAAAAATCTAGAGCCCTTGACGCTGCCCTAGATAGTTTCTGGTTAATAAGACATGTCAAAATTGTGTTTATTAGAGTTGTTCTGTTGAAATCTGTCATTTAGTTTGCCTGCAGAGGGGAGGAAAGGGTTACCTACTCTGTGAGAGCGGAAATCTAAGACGGGAGCTTTATAACTGGCTCTGTGATGTGAACATTAGATAGTAATGTCTCAAAACTAAACTATTTAAGCAGCTCCAGTTTCTATGATAAATTGACTTTAGCATGTTTGTAACCAAAGGGACAGCTGCTTCCCAAAGAGCCTTTCTTAATGTTTATAAAGATTAACTGGTTTTGTGTTGAGATTATTGAGATCATCTTGATGCATTTATTTCATTTTTATTTGTTGTCTCGTTTTCTTTGTAATGTTAATAACTTAGCTTTAGGAGCATCTTTTCCTTGATTTTACTCCCTTTGTTAAACTCAGTTTCTTTTAGTAAATAGGGGCCAGAGGGGGTGGTGGTGTCAGAAATGGATGCCAGTTGGCCATCTCAAAGCTTGACCACCTCCTCCAAATTTTCCCAGAGTTCCCTCTCTAAAGATTCATAGCGAATTCCACAATTTTCACTCACGTGTGCAGTTGCAAGTAGCTCACCGATGTTCCCAATGGAATTTGTTGCAAGTTTGAGCACTGAGGGAAATTTTCAAAATAGTTTGTGAGTGGCGCGTAGTAAGCCTTCTGAGTATTTCAGAGGTTGTTTGTAGAGGTCACACCTGGGCCTGAGCAGCAGGTTGGTCTCCACTGAAGAGTTCTCAAAGAACCCCACATGCTCACCCAAAAGTATGTCCCTTATTTCCATTCAAGGCATGGCTGCACCATGAGGTTCAAATTAAAACCCTGAGGCATCAGTCACTAATTAGCTTGTGTGCTCATTGCATACCCCTGGAGCCCAGTCTAGGCAGATGAAAGACATATGCCAAGCTCTTCGGAGAATGAGGGATAGAGAACAGAGAACAAACTCTGGGGCAAGGCAGGAAGAAGGAACATCATTTATAGCCAGGTCCAGGATGAGGAGCAGTCAGGAGCCCTGAGGGAGGAAAAAAGGCTCTCTGAAATGATCAGCAACCACTAACAACCACCATAACCCTGTCCAGCTGAAGGGCCATAGAGGACAGGTGAAGAAAAAGAGAAGGCAAAGAGCCTTAGGAGATGCCCGTGTGCTCCACCAAGAAGCCAAAGAGGGTCCTACTTGAGCTTGGTGCTAGGGAGTCTTGCAGTATGGCTCCATTCTAGACAACAAGGTTCACATGCAAGGCACTGGGGTAGCACCCATCCTGTCTCTTTCTTCTCCCGACAAGAGGACTCCTTTGACAAACTGACTTCCAGCCTTCACAATGGATCTTCAGATGGAGCTTCACAGCTCCAGCAGAACAACACTGAGAGATTTCATTTTGTGACATAGCTGCCTCCGATGGACTTGTGTTTTAGCATAATATGTATCCTCCTAAGTATCTCTGCTTGTTTTCTTCAGGATGTCTGAACTTCTTCCTTTGAGGCTCCATTTCCCTTACAATCTCCTAATTCCATTATAAAATATATCTAATCATTCCTTAGGCTGCTGATACCACTTGCAACCAGGGATAATGTATCTGCATTATGTATCTAGGTACAACCTGCTGGGATACACGTGTCCATCCATTAGCTGGTGTGTGTAATTATTGGCTCAGTGTTTCTGCCACATGGAGAAGACACGGGTGTTTCCCATGCAGAGGGCTCAAATGCATGCTCCTGAGGAGGAGGAGGAGGAATTAATCTCCCAATAAGAACTCCTGGAGGTTTTGTGCTGGAGCTGGAAGGCGTGAGAAATGATAAGATATTGATTTGGTCTCTGAGTCAGTGGCAGACGCACCCTCATCACACTGCCGACTGGCCTATTCGCTCTCCCACTTGTTTATTCCCTAACTTATCTCCTTGACTCATCCTAAACCCAGCCGATACCAGAGACAGGCAAACTACACACCACAGCCCCTTCACCAGCCTGTGGTGCACCTTCTGTAACCATAACTCTCACATCGAGAACAACAACATGGCAATGAACTTTTCTTTGCTAAATCAGAAGAAAAAAGAGCTGAAAATATTAGGAGTATAATGAGGAGAGGGGATCCTGGAGAGGAAAAGTGAGTTATGAGAGCTCATGGGAGAAGAGGAGCTTTTTAAAAAAGAGTGTTTCCCTTTCTTGCACTTCTGCTAAAGATGTGTCACATTGGCACCAGTCCCATGTTTCAGTGAAGGTGATCATAGAATCACAGGGGTTGGAAGGGACCTCTGGAGATCATCTAGTCCAACCCCCCTGCCAGAGCAGGGTCACCTAGAGCAGCTCGCACAGGATGGTGTCCAGGCAGGTTTGGAATGTCTCCAGAGTCAGAGACTCCACCACCTCTCTGGGCAGCCTGTTCCAGTGCTCTGCCACCCTCAAAGTCAAGAAGTTCCTCCTCATGTTTAGATGGAACTTTGTACATTCAAGTTGGTGCTCATTACCTCTTGTCCTATCACTGGGCACCACTGCAAAAAGACTGGTGCCATCCTTCCGGCACCTTCCCTTTAAGTATTTATAAGCATTGATGAGATCCCCCCTCAGCCTTCTCTTCTCCAGACTAAAAAGACCCAAG
>VYXH01008828.1:106547-139343 GCA_013397275.1 Burhinus bistriatus
CAGAATGAGCTGTTCCATCATCTTTCCAGGGATGGAGGTGAGGCTGACTGGCTTGTAGTTTCCCGGGTCTTCTTTCTTGCCCTTTTGAAGACTGGAGTGACATTGGCTTTCCTCCAGTCTTCAGGCACCTCGCCTGTTCTCCAGGACCATTCAAAGATGATGAAGAGCGGCCCAGCAATGACTTCTGCCAGCTTCTTCAGCACTCGCAGGTGCATCCCATCAGGACCCATGGACTTGTGGGTATCCAGTTTACTTAAGTGATCTCTAACTTGATCCTCCTCAACCAAGGGAAAGTTCTCCTTCCTCCAGACTTTCTCTGTTACCTGCAAAGTCTGGGACTCCTGAGGGCTGGCCTGAGCAGTAAAGACTGAAGCAAAGAAGACATTCAGTAAGTCCGCCTTCTCTGCATTATCTGTCACCATGGCCCCCGTCTCATTCAATAGCGGGCCCACATTTTCTCTAGTTTTCCTTTTGCCTCCAATGTGATGTACGCACCGTGAGTGAAGCAGCAACCTCTGTAGCAGCAAGGGCATAATATGTGGTAGTCTTTCAGCTCTGTTTCTGGATATGACAGGGTTCTGTCAATGCTTGGGGGTTTTGTTTTGTTTTAATGCGAGGTTGACATTTCACAGTGCCTGATCAGAGCAAATGGACCAGCATGGTGCCCATGGGCACCCCAGTCCTGGAGATCCATGAGCATCACCATTGAAGCCAGTTCCTGCTCCTTGCTGGTTCTGAGCTCAGCCATTTGGACCCAAAGTAGACTCCTAAGCTCCTTTGCAACACTTACATTTTAACTAATGTGCTGTGAGGTTGGTGCAGCTGTAGCGGACACAGAGATAAAAAGGAACTTGAGGAAGGGTGCAGAACACTTTCCTCTTCTTTCCTGGGATCAGGTATCGTCTAGTAGTCATGAGTCCACCTTTGGAAAATCAAGTAATTTCTGTCTTTCCTTGAATTTGCAAGAGGAAAACATGAGAGGCACAGTGTGCTGCTGCTTGAGAGTAACACGGAGAGCAGATCTCACCTCCCAGCACATGCTGCAGGAGTCCAGTGGGAACCTGATCAGATCCAGGGAGGCCATGAAAGGAGACAGCATGGGCTTGGGTGGTATTTGACAGCAGATGGAGGTGGGTATGGGGTTGATCCAGGTTTGATGGGCATGAGGGAGCTGGACCTGGGACAGAGGTGTCCTCGGTCAGGTGAGTAGTAGGAGAACAGGAGTTGTGGAGCTGGGATCCTGCACTGGGAATCAGGATGTGGTGGGAAGGTGGGGGTAGGGGATCAAGATATTAGCGAGGGAGTCAAAGGCAAAGACATAGTAAAGGAAGGTGAGGTGGACAGTGTGGGTGTACCTCCTCCTATGCACATGCACACTGACTTACAAAGAGAACCCCTGCTTTTGCTCCAAGGGACCCTGAGCTTTCCTTCCCACTTTGACCTGAGGACCCCTGCTGCAATGGCACCTCTCATGGACCCACTAGCTCTCCTGGAAAGCGTGTCTGTGCTGTTGTGACCTACCTGTAATGAAGCTAGGAGAGAACTGATGTGCTTCAGGGTGTTGTCTTGGTGGGGAAGAGTCAGGCCATTTGCAGGCTGTGGGGTGCCAGGTGGGACCTGCCCCATGGTTACTGGCCCTGCCCCACACTCACCTGCTGGTGTCACACACACATCATCAGCAAAATGCCTACTGCTAATAACACCTAATCCCAAATAACCCTAATCCCAAATAATGCCTTGCAGTCTCTACTTTCTAAGATAAATCCAGTGTCTCAGACTTGTGCTGCCTCCAGCCCTCACCTGGGGTAGTGTCATGCACAACCACCAAGACTTCTTCTGTCTGATGGTCTCTTCTGCCTTCAGATAGGTACGAGGGGTAAGTCTTTTCTCCAGGAGGGTGACGGGCTCTGCTGGAGTGGGCTGTGAAGGTGCATCATCCCATAAACAAAGAGGAATTACAGCTCTGGCCTGGAGATGCGAATGATATCTACTCTGCCTGTTCAATGTCCAGGTTAGTCTTGCTGCTTGTTGCAAATTCAGCAGCTCCCGGTTTTAATTCTGAGCGCAGTGCTCCCACCTGCTTTGTGAAGTCCCAGTAGCCTGTCTGAGAAAGGCATGCGGTGATCTCCAAAATGGCATCCTAGTGCTTACTAGGAGCTTTCCTGATGACCTAGGTGTTCATTCAGCAGCCCTTGCTCTCAGAAGCAAGAAGGGCTGCCAGAGGAGACCTCCCTCTTCTAATTAGCAACCCCCAGCCTTTTACACGAGGCATAGCGTGGATGTCAGTCTGTTCATTCTGGTCTTCATTTTTCTTGCCTGGGGACAAACGCCCACAATTCTCCTTTCATGTTTGAATTTTGACAAGGCCATCCTCAGCAGCGTCTCTTTGAGGCAGCTCCTTTTTCCTGCTGCTCCAGCAGTTGCGGTGTGGACACGACTTGCACATGAAAGGCCCAGCCTGAGAGTACATGCTGCTGCTATTGCAGGTTTGGAAACTGAATTCATTGCAAAGCTCAGAGGCTCATGGAGAAAGATACCCACTTTCATTTTTGCCCCCCACTGCTGCTCTTGGAGACAGAGACATTCATCTGAGTTGAATCAGCTGCAGGAGGCGTAGCTAGAAGGCTGCGGACTTTCCTGCTTACCAACTCACAAACACGGGGACAGGTTTTCGTGTCACAGGCTCTGCCTGGGCTGGCAGAACCTGGTGCTGGCTGGGCACAAGTGAAATTTCATCTTTATCTGCTGTTAAAGCACATGAACTCTGCTTTATGTTTTGAGGCTTCAGAAAATGAAGGGAAATCTCTTGTTCTTCAGTGTCATTCCTGGTGCAGTCAGTGGAGGTTGAAGACCCTTGATTAAAAACTGCTGGAAGGCTGTTGTAGGTGTGTGATCCTGGATCTTCAACTTTACCACCCTGGATTTACAGACTTTACCTTTGTTTTTTACTTTCTTTACCTTTCCAGCCATATTAGAAAGCCCTCATTTTTCCACTCCCTCTACAGCTGAAGGGATGTAGGGATTCCTATACATAAATATTCAGGACACTATTTAAATAGGCAGCTCTATCTTGTAGATCATTTGCTTTGCTATGTTGCAAATGTTGCATTTTGTATTGTGTAGTGTGTGTTGCGGATATGTGTTGCAAAGAGTCTGGGATAGGCCCCTATTTGTCATAGATATTAAGATATAATTGCACTGGACCAGATTTACTTCTCCCAATTTGTGAGCAGGGCTGGATTCGTTTGTGAAAGCAGTAAATTTGCACATTATTCCCAATTACAGGGATATCTGACGTAAAGACAGAAAAGAGGGAGTTGTCAGGATGATTGCTAAAATTCAAACTCAGTCTTTATTGATAATGAGGTTGAAAGAGAAGCACTTAGATGGCTGTAGCCGCCCCTATTCCTCATCACCTGCTCAGCTGTATTGGTTAAATTAACCAGCTGGATCTAAACTATCCTACAGCCTAGTATGAAGGAACATGTAAAATTCCAAATCCAGATTCCAATGTGTTTGCAAACGACAAGTTTATTTAGTAAAATGCCTAACTAAACCATCATATTCAAACAACCGTTCCACTTGGATGTTCAAAGTCTGGGTCCAAACTGAAGCTGAGTGCTGGGGCAGTGAGCAGCACTGTGGTATTTCCAGAAGTTGCTCAAGGAAGCTTCCTCCAAAGAGTGAACACATTAGGTGCCTGAAGATGCTGAGAGCCGCATCTGTTTGCCCAGCTCTTGGTGTGAACCCCTGCTTGGCAGGATGAATTAGGCCCTTAATGGCAACAGAAAGGCTTTGGAAAGAAAAGTTTCTATTTACATAGTACATTTCATCCCAAAGGACCCTAAATCACACTGCACAAACTTTACGTAAACAACAGAACTGAAATGAAATGAAGCTGCATCAGGAATGGAGGGTGGCAGCCAGCTGGCATACATTAGCAGGACAAAAATAAGAGAAGTGACTATTTTTGGCCAAGGACACCAGGGCAAACCCCTCTATTGCGAAAGTGCCTTCAAAACTTCAAAGCGCAGTTTTACTCTAAATAGTGATTGTGGGTAAATAGATCTTTTGTAGTCAATCCACTTGTTCCCAGACACATCTGGGGAATTCACTCACTAAAATAAGGTTTTGCCACGTTTTGTGCCTGCTAAGGCTGCACAACTTCCTCACCCAAGATAACATACTTCTTCTCCAACTCCAGCCCCATTTGCAGTCTTGTAAGCCTTTCTACGCAGCCCCCAGTGCTGAGGGTGGGAGACCCAGAAAAAGCTGCTCTGGCTTTCACAGCTGATCTTACCCTGAACTGGCAGGTCTGGAAATGCACATTTTCAGTTGTCAGCTGGGTGAATCTGAGTTAATAAAGAAGACAAATTTCCACCATACCCATCGAGGTAACTTTTTGGAATACAACTGGCCTTTAAGTATCAGCATGGAGTGGCCAGGATAGTTGAAGGTCTTGCCCCAAAGCGCCTCACAGAACAGGCTGTGCAGCATCTCTTGGGTCTCTTTGGGCTACGCAAACACTTCGCAACACTGAAAGGCACAGTTCCTTACAGCAACATCACTGATGAAATGCACAGTATTTTTACAGACACATATTTACTTTGGGGCCAGGGGGGTGGCTATACTTACAGAGTGCATCGCATCTCGGAGGACCCTGAATAACCCTTCAGGATAAGTTGCCCCGTGGCAGCCGGTGGCTCCCTGTGGGCCTCCTCCTGTATATCCACGTTGTGTTGCAGCTGGTCCCTGGCAGCTGGATCCTTGCATGTGAGCCATCCCCTGCTCTGGCATCCACTTTCCTGAGCTAGCCCATCATACTGTCATGCCATTTAAGTGCTACTAGAGCACTCCCTGGCAGGATTTTGGCTCCAGATTACAGTCCAGCCCAGTCTGGGGGATATGAGTAATACAGGGGCCGTTTCCCAAGAGGGAGGAGGGATGAGGAGAGTTTAGCCATGCCACTTGCCTTTAGGGCCAAGGAAGAAACCCCCAGCCATTTGATTTATTAACATATCTGTGGTCTTTGAGAGCAGAGCACCCCTTTGGCAGCACACTGCACATTGAATGGACAAGGATGGAAGAAGCCGTCCAGGAGCCAGATGTCTTTCAAGGAGCCTTCCAAGCTGGGACACAACTCTGCTGGACCTCAATTTGAAGTAATTTAGGGCTGCAGCCATCCTCCCTGTCTCCTGCCCCTGGCACCAGCACTGGCACCAGTACAACCACACAGTGACTGGGTAAGGGAGCTGGTTTGTCTGAAGACTCATCATTTTTCCCCCATGGTGTTAGCTTTCAGCCAGCTCAGCCCCCTGTGCTGGCTCCCTGCCAGCCCTGGGTGTGCAAAGCCAGTACAGATATGGCTGGAGAGGAGGATGAACCCCATGGCAGCCCTGTTTTACATCGATTTATGCCGCTGTGGTACAACGCCAAATTACAACGTCCCTCCCTGCAAATGTAGGATGCAAGAGGGAGCCTACCTGCCTCAGAGCCAGCTCCCCACCCTCTTTCCCACCTCTCTCTCCACCACCCCATTGCTGTGCTCAATCCTCGTAGAGCCTGTTTGCCTGCCAGCCAGCCCACCTTTGCCGGTGCAAAACCATATAAAACTCAGGTGAGCATTTCCTATTGCTAACAATTTTGAAGTGGCATTTATCTATCAGAACAACTGTAGGAAGTCCAAGCAGGATATACACTGCACAGTGCTATTATTAAGGCTTCGATATGGTTAATTCCCCCAGTCTTTGAATTCATCGCAAAATAGCGTTAAAGGCCCTGTGGGCTCAGAGCAGGGCTGCAAGGGAGGTAGATGGCATTTCAGATGCTCAAAGTGTGGAGCTCCTGGCTGCCTCCCCAGATGTCCCAAATTCATGGCTGTCTCCTACCTGTCAAGCCCTTCTCATGATCTAACAGAAATACAGATCTCAGTTGGTTTCCCCCAACTTTTGTAGAAACCTGTAGAAACAAACCTCTTGTGATTTGTTTGTCCTGCAGCACCGTCAGTATTGCAGCCCTGTGCAGCTGGACTGCAGCCAGCATGTCCCCTACAGGAGAGGCGCTGCCCCTTCCCCGTAACAGCTGTGGATCCTGCTTTGAGGGCCAAAATCACATGGGAGGAGAGCTGGGAAGGGTTCGCCATTTCATCACTCTCCCAAAAGTGGGTCAAGGCTCCAAGGGTGGCACCTGAGAGTGGGACAGCGAGTCCTTTCCCTTAACTCAGCTGCTGTGGAGAAGGGACAAAGTCTGCCCATGACTTCTCTGACTCTACAAGATCTGTGCCTGAAGCATCCTGAGAGGACCTGAGAGTGAAGAAAAGGAAAAGCCAAGAAGGAAGTGTTTGGTGACCTCATTTGAGCTCTGAGAAATGCGGAAATGTGCAGGACAGGAGCATGATGATCTGGGAGGAGCAGAGGCTGGGGAATGCAAGACAGCTCTCTTCCTGATCAAAGAACTGGTGCAGAAATGGTTCAGGGAGGTGGATCCACCTTTGATGTTGTGAGCAGATTACAAAGCCATGCCACACCAGTTCCCAGGATTCCTAGATAGGCAAAGCTGGTCACACACACTGGAAGACTCTCCACAATGTGCCAAGAGCTCCCAGCTCTGTACACTGAAATCTCCCTTGTCCTTTAACTTAGCCCCCTTGCCTTTGGTCTGTTTGCACAGCATTAAAGCATTGGACTTTCCAGGGGAAATAAAAAGGTTTGTCTAATATTTATCTTCATTTTAAAGCTGAATTATTATTTTTTTTAATGCACCAGCATTATTGAACATGTAGTCCAATATATAAAATCGATTACGACCTAGAAAAGGCCTACAAAGCTTGTGGAACGATGCTCCAGGCAGGGAGGGAAGCCCCACAGGCCAGCATTTTGGCACTCAAACTGGTTATGCACAAGTTCCACAATTTTATATATTCATGAGCATACTCAGGCACTCAGAAAAAAACTCTTATGGGGCAATAATACAGAGCCTCCTGCTCTTCTCCATCCCCTGCCTCCCAACACAGGGCCCTGCAGGGAAATGCACTGTGCTACTGTCGACGTTTTCCCCGAGCAGACTCGCATCCATGACGGTATGAAAAATTAATAAAGGAGTACAGAGTGCATTAGCAAGTGCTGACATATCTCCCACGGTTAATTGACATCCACCATTCTGTTTAAAATTAATAAAGGCTTGCCAGGCATGCAGAACTCGCACCTCATAGCAAAGGAAATGTTCCACACAGCTCAGCAGGTCATGTCACTGCAACAGTGATGCTATGTACCACAAATCATGACAAATACTCCTAGTATTATGTCAGGCCTGTATCCAAGGTGTTGCTCTCAGCATCAGTGTAGGAGGCTGCCTGACGTGTGCTCTGGAAATTGCCACTCTAATGGGTGCACAACATGGGCTGCTAAGACAGCTTAGAAGCATCTGGGCCTCTGCTCTCTGGCTGAAGTGAGTCCCTCTTTCTTTCTGGTGCAGCAAGGGGGCAGCTGTAGCTGTGGACCGATCACAGTTAGCTCATGAAGCCCGGATGAGGTCTCCATAGAGCTTGTGACGATGGGGAGCTGCGCTGCACTGCTGTCCTGTTGCTGCTCCTGCAGTCGTTAAATGGACTTTTCTATAATCCAGATGTTCCACCAACATCTTACCCAGCCATGCAGAGAGGGTGCAGACAGGACCTCACAGAAACTAAAGGAGAAACACTGGCACTGCTAATAACACTCTTAAGTGGGATGGCAGTCCTCTTTTTTTTCAGCAGTGGAGGCAGGTGACAATCTGGTGAATTGCATACGCTGTAAAGACCAAGACATCTGTAAGCTTTTCACAAGGCCTGAAGTAGAGTAGACAACCCCTAGGTGAAGTTTTACTGGAAAGCTGTGGGGCTTGAGGTACCACCAGTGGTGCAGCCCGAGATGGGACTGGCCCAGGTGAGCAGGAGTGATCCTGCGCTTGTGCGGTCTGCCCCATCAAGGCCAAGGCTGCACCCAGTTACCGCTACCTGGTTGTATTCATTAACTCCAAGCCTTGGCTCAGGGTTAACAACAGCAAGGGCTGTGCTGCCAGCCAAGCCAGTGAAATTAGGGACCCTCACAGGTGGCACTGACAACACCCTGGGACCTGGGGACTTTCACATGCTGCCCTGACAACACCTTTTAGGATGGCGATGGCTGCCGGCTTCTGAGTGGGCAGTCTGAGCTCTCAGGAGAACCGCATGTGGAAAAGTGCCCTTTTCAGCTTGAAGCAGGTCCTGTGGGCCAGTGGTGGCCTTTAGCATTCCCCTTTCCCACCAGGGACGGAAAGCGCATGATGAGGAGGGAAGGCATTTGAAAGGCAGTTCTTCCAGGAGAGCACCTTGCTCAGCCATATTGAGCTCCTTCTGCTCCTCCTCTGCATCCTCGTTCTTCTGGCACTTGCTGCCGGCAAGGAAGAGGAAGCTGGAAAAATGGCAGCCAAAATTGCATGGGAGAGTTGTGCCTGGTTGGAAAACTTGCAGGTGTCCGGCACTGACACGCCAAATATCCCCACACTGATTACCACCTACGCCCAGTTACCAGCCCAGTTACCTCAGGGATACTTGATTTGTTTGTAGTGATTTGCTGGGAACTCGAACAATGATACCACCCAAAAGGTGAATCACAAGGGTCTGACCGTGTGAACATCTGGGTGGAAATCAGTGACTTCTGGCCACTCTCTGTCACCTGCCCCACCAGGTGGCACGGGAGGCATCCCACAGCGCAGCAGCTCCACCGGGTACTGTGGGGTCCCAGCTCACTGTACGCGCTGAAGTATCCTCCCTGCCTTTTCCAAGCAGAAACAATGACTGGGGAAGTAAAAGCTGTGTCTTCATTTGGAGACTGCTCCTGCATACTAGTTTGTATGAAGCAATTACATTGCAACACCACACTTCAAAGTAAACTCCTTTGTGTGGCCAGCTCTGAAAAGAGAAAAGAGCTTCTCCCCATATCTCGGCTGAGATTTGGACCTGCGCTTCTGAGGGAGCTACCAGCTCTTTTCATTTAGGCCATGCAGCTGCCTCCTTGAAAAAGGTACCAAGCCCCACTTTGATTTTCAGTTTCTAGTCTCTACACAGGCGCCGAATCAAAGTAACTTAAATCGTGGCTTTGATTCACGTTCCCAGAGCTGGCTTAAGATGTAGTTTCATGGGCTTCCTGCTATTTGTTATCATCTGCTTGCTGGAGATTCATACCTCCCTGGCAGAGCTGGTGGACCTGGATGTGTCTCTGGGCTTTGATGTTCACAGCTTTCCAAGACAGTACGGAAACGCAAGCACTCGTGATCAGGAATAATGGTGAGAGCTGATGAATTAACATATGCCTTGAAATGCTCCCATTCTCTTCTCCAGGATCACACATTCAGTATTCCGGTTTAGCAGTGTTTACACATACCCCTATCCAGTTGTTTACATCATACTTGGTAATTACCTTCACAGAGCTGTTTGGTTGTTTCTGGGGATGATGTAATCTTTGCTTGTACTGCTTTGCCCACACAGTTTGCTGTACTGAAGGGCTCTGGAATACTTCCTCTGGTGATTTTATTTCACTAGCTCTTTAGAAAAAGCTGTAGCTATTTTCTCATCTAGCAGTGCCCAGAACTTTTGTCTCAGGGAAGAATACGGGGACAGCCAACTTCCTGCCATTAAAGAAGCCTCTCATTGTACAACTGGACTTGAGACAGATTAATTCAATGTACACTTGCTACAAAATATGTTGGCTCTTCAGCTGTGCTAATGCACTACTTAGTTTGAAAAAGCGAGGGGACAAAGGTTTAAACAAGCCTTTAGGCCCCCCTTCAACTATCTTATTTGTCAGAGGTCGTGGAGGCTTCTGTTGTAGCCCATGTGTAAACTTGCATCAGTTTAACCGAAGATGCCACGTTAGCCTGGTGTGCCTTGAAGCTTGGATGCGTCCCATCACACTCCTCCAGGGTGGGTGTATGGGTGCAAGCAGGGTCATATAAGGCCCCTTTGTGCATGATCTGCATGGTGGAAGGGGGCCTAGGCAGGGATAGGACAGGTTCGGTTTGAATCTGATGCTTGGCCAGGGGATGGGAGGAAGGTGCAAGCATTTAACTATGGTCTGTCTCTACCAGAGAGGTTCTTAGTTGCAGGCACTGTTGTGAAGTGAGTGGTCACTGGAAAGGCTCTAAGGTGGCTTTTTTTCCCAGTTCTGTCATTTGCTTGCTAGGTGTCCTTCAGCAAATCAACCACCTACTCAATGCTATTGGTGCAGTGTCTATGCAATGGGTGTAAAACTATCTACCTCCAAAACCACTTTGAGATCTACCAGTGGGACATGATATCTAAGGCCTCTCTTTGCTCCTTCTGCCTGAATCTTGATTTCTTTCCTATCAGTAGATAATAAATCACGGGATGAGACAGAGAGTGTCCCCTTCTTCTCCAGCTATCCCACAGCTGTGTGGCTTGGGCATGCTGCTGGGGTGTTGGAGAGGAGGGTTTGAAATCCCCGAGGCTGTGGAAGCAGCTGTGCTGACTGACAAAGGCTGACAACCCTCGCTGCTATGTTCGAGGAGTCCCCACCGCAGGTGTTCACTCAAGTCAGCACTTGTTCTAGTCATCATCATCCCACAGTGAGCTGGCAGAACTGAACCTCCACATGCCCCAGCTCCTCTGCGGCAAAAGTCCAGTGTCCTCCCACAAGTGGCTGATGGATACAGGTGCATGGGAAACCGCCCAGTTTTTGCACCAAAGCAGCCGAGATGAGCACCCACGGTGAGGGCCACCAGCTCCGCTGGGAGGGACAAACCTCTGGCAGAGGGATGGGAACAGAGAGCTAGGAACCTGTGAAACCACACCTTGAACTGGCTCTGGGAATGCAAATCAAAGCCGTGATATAAGTTAAATTGGTGCAGCTTCTGTGTTCAGATGAGCCCTCTAATCCTTGAGTTGCCAAAGGCCTCAAGGGACCATTACATTAGGTAAAGGTTACCGAAGAGTAGGTTGCTCCAGCCTCTTCTTGCCCTTGGCAGGCAGGGAGAGACTGCGTGGGGATGGCAGGGATGTCTCTGACTCCCTTGTATGAGGAGCGCCTTCGGACAAACCACGGAGGCAGCTTTCTGACCCTTTTCTTCCATCAAAATGGCACAGAGGAGCTCCATGGGGACCAAAAGCTCACCTGTTTTTTTTTAACTTTTAGAAGGATTAACACAGATTTATGTTTGAGAAATCAGGCTAATTCTAGTCTAAAGTGCAGGACAATTCCCCTCCGGTTCCCAGGAGGGTAACATCATAACCCATTATTAGCTGTGCCAGTTACAGTTATTTCCTTCCCACATTTCCTTTCAGGTGTCAGACTAGAATGCGATTGCTTTTCTTCCTGAGAGCACTATTTTTAAAACTGAAGAATTGAGTGTTATTAATATAGTAGGTGTTGTACTGTGCAGCCCATTCTATAATGGGGTGTTTATAGCGCCGATGCTCTTACCCAGTCCATTCGTAATCAGAAGTAATAGTACCACTTCACCACTTGCTCTGCTTGAGGATGCTGCAATAAATCCCGATGAGGCATAGCTTGGCTGCAGCTGGCGGGTGATATAGCAGCTTTGTGCATTTTTACTTCTTTAATGTTTATAGCTCTTTTACATTATATGAATATTGCCAGTCCCAAGGATTCAGCTGTCATGAATCAAGCCTGAAAAACTAATGAGATTTTACAAAATGTGTACATTTGAAGCGTGTTTTATGGGCCTTCAAATGCTTCAGCCTTTGTGTCATGCCGTCAGGCTTCCCTCGTTTTCCTGCCACGAGCTTACTTTAAGAAAGGAAAAAGACAGCTGAGATTCACATGTGATCATATGATGCCAACAGCTAGCCCCTACCTACATCACCTGATAATCACGAAACTGGAGATAATGTTGTAAGAACAGTCAGCACAGTCAAACAGATCCTTGTCTGTGTGACGGGCCAACGTCGCTCAGCTCAAACAATGTCACGCAGAGCTCGCACACCCCTGGTTTTCTGTGGGAATAAAAGCTTTCACCTCCAGCTGCTTGCTGCGTTGAACTCCCCACGTGAAAGGAGGAATTAAGGGTACATTTCTGAGGTGTTAGCAACAGAAGCCACTGGCCAGCACGTCATGGGCTGAGCAGGGCAGAGCACATGCACCTTTCTGCTGTTGGCAAGGAAGGTTCAGCAGCACACGCTCCCCAGCCACCAGCTCATTGCCATTGCTTGCTCCCACCAGTGCAAGCGTCGATGAGGTTGCAGCATGAAGCGGGTAAGGGAATCGATCCCGGTTGAAAATAACCATGCCTCTCCCTCTCTCTCTCCCCTTCTCCTCCCAGTTTTTAAGCATTACTTTAAACCTGGGTCAGTTTCCTGCTCCTGCTCGGCGGTTGGCACTGCAGCAGTAGCGATGACACGGATGAAGGAGTCGTGTGGTTGCAGAGTGTTGCAAGTGGGAGGCGTCGCTCTGAGCATCAAAGAGCTTTCTTAGGACCAATGACAGGCTGAAGGGTGCATGTGCATGGGAAATGGAAAGAAAGGAGAAAAAATCAGAGAAGGGGCGATGTGTCATCTCCAGTGGAAGTAAGGAAGAAACTAAGAGTCAGGAGTGGTGTTTGTTGGAAAGGCAGGCTTGGCTTTCTTGCAGTGCTCAGGAAGACATGAATTTGAAGAGTTTTTTTGTAAATGAGGAAGACTGTACCTAAGAAACACTTGACCCTGGCATCAGTTCCTCTTAAAACCCAAACACAGCCCCAAATTTACTTTGGGACTTCACTGAAATGAAGGACAGCTGCAAATGGATTTGACTCCGTATTTTGCACATTTCTTAGCACCCGGGTGCAGGACTGCTTGGATCGAGACTAATGGCCTTAGGAGCAACTACTCTTAAGAGCAGACCTAACAAAAGGGTGTTAACAGGGAAGCAGTGCGGGAAAGGGTGGCAGCATCCTCTTCTCTCCTTGCTCGGGTAGCACCACTGCCTCAGCCCCAGTGATCACCGCTTCCTTTCTGATGCCTCTAGCACTCCTCAGCCCAACACTTACATGTTTAAAACTTTGGTTATTTTTCACTCTTTTCCTAAACTACCAATGACAGTTGTTCCTGCTTTATGCTGCTCTTCTGCAAACTCCACCCCCTGCCATCTCCCCATGCTAGCATTCTCCATTGATATGTTTTTCCATTCCTATCGCACTCACCTTCTTTCTTTCTGTTCCTTCTTTATTCCCATCTCCCTTAGTTTTCTTATCCCCTTACTGATTAGCCCTTTCTCCCCCTTCTATCATTTCTACTCTGATGAGCCTTTCCTGATTAAAAAACTGGATTTCTAAACAAAACACAACCAAGCAGGAAAGCTAAGATTAACAGTTCTGCTACAAGTGTATTTCCCTGGGTGTGATCTATAAGCGTGTGCAAGAGCTCTCATCATTACCTTGGTATATGTTTGTAAGACAGAGTATTACTTTCCCCTAGGCTCCATCTCCTTTATCTTTTAAAAGTGTCCCCTAGTGACAGAGACTATATTTCCCTATGAGTATGTACAATTTCTAGCACGTCTGATTGCTCCTGCAATGCAAATGCCATGTAATCATCAAAATAATACATAAAGCCCTCATTGCCTGCAATCTTAGGATGTCTGGAGTTGTGCACTTCATAAGCATCTCTCTCTAATGATCGCCCACTTACCTAGCACCAAGGAACCTGGAGAATCTTCCAGAGGTGACAAGGTGCTCTTATACTCATACCACACATGAGCAACAGTGATGTGCCAGCCGACACGTAACGTGTCCCCACGGATAGGGTGAGGGGAGAACCAACATCTGCTGAACCCTTGTGCTATGCTTTGAACACTTGGCCTCATTCTCCTTCTTGCACGGCAGTGGGAAGCAGGACCTGACTTCAGAGAGGAGTGGAACCAGAGCCTCCACAGGCCAAGTGATTTTACAAGTCCCCTGAACGCAGCCACGGCACTCAGTGGAATGGAAAGGGGAAAATGAGAAGGGAATAATATAAAGTCCACCTCTGTTTGCTGACATCCTTTATTTCTTTTGTAAATAATGCTCTCAGCCAGTGTTTCCCAAAGGGGGAATCTGGAGGGAATCACCATCTCCACATGGACTCATGTAAGAAAGGAAGCAGCTGGTCCCTGACATTTATTGCTGTATTTCAGCTCAGAAACTTTAGTTGAAACACTGTACAAAATCACGTTTCTCTGGATTATTGTCATCTCCCCTCATTTTGTTCAATTAAGTAATTAATACTTCAAGAAAAAAAAAAAAAGCCAAGGGAGATCATTTTACCCAGGACGGGGTGTGCCAGAGCATGGGCAGAGGTAAGGTTGAGGTGCTGTCGGACGCAGGTTTATTCCTGTTCTTATTTTAGCTGAACCAGTTCACCCTCCCCGGTAAAGAGGCGATAAGGCAGTGTGTTTGTAGTGAGCATCCTGTGCAGCACAGCTGTACTATGGATTAGGTAACGTCACTGACTCACCACAGAGTTATTGGGCCACCTCGTCCCTTCCCTTGCCAGGGCAACAGTCTTCACCGTGTACACACCGATGGGCTTTGCACACACTAATTAAGCTTCACAGCTTTTCTGTGAGGTTAGGTGTAATTAGAAGCATTTTTCAAATGTAGGGACCGAGAAACAAATCTTCCTCCCAGAGACATCAAGTTGTTTCTTCTGGTTTTTTTTCTAGAGGTGCTGAAATCTCCTTTGAAAGAGCGAAACCCTCGCAGGTTCAAGCAGGAATTATCATTCAGTATCACCACGCCTAGGGAGTTCCTGGCCAAAACTTCAATACTTACACTGGATATTGGGCACCTAGATCCAAAACAAGCCAAAAATAAGTGAAATTTTAGTAATCCTGCCGTAAGCATGAGCTACACACCTAAAGGGCCTGTTGTGTTAATCCCCAGGCGTTGGACCTCCTTCGATGGTTTTGGAGAGTTGTTCTTCCATTCTGGTTTAATGCACATGAGTATTTAATGGATGTATTGACCTACCCAGATGGGCAAGTCCATGGTGGGAGCCAGCATGAGACTTTCTCTGCACAACTGCTAAAGCTACACAAACATAGAATTTGTGGCCAAGCACAGGGAAGAGGAGGGCTGGATGCTGGCTTTCGGAAGAAATGTCCCAGGCAGCCAGTGCTTTTTTTCCAGCCTGTGTTCTCAGCTGAGGCGGACAAACAGGAGCCTCTATCAGCCACATTTTTTTTTTTTCCTTTGGTTCAGATTGAGAAGACATACTTCTGTATTATTTTACATCATCCCTAGTCACAGCAGAGACAAATAACTGCTCTTGTAGAATATCAATAATCACATAAAGCTGGTGAATAAGCCAGGAAATGGGAAAAACTCTATGGGCTGCTGCCCAAATGGCCTTTTAGTACCCGCTCCAAATGCCTTCAGATGGGAGCTTCATAAACAACATCAAAACTCAGGTGAGTTTTTTACTCTAAACAGAATTCCATTGAAATCATGGGAAAAAAACGCTCACTGATTTCACTCTCACCGAGATCTGGGGTTGCAATAGGGAGACTAATTATTGTTCACTGAAGTCAATGGAAAGAACTATAATAACTTGAGCCCGTGGTTTGGCTTCTGGTGTCAGCACCACTCTGGACTGGCTAAAGCAGTTGCTGTTTACCCTGGCCCCATCAGCTGATCACTCGTGCCTCCCTGCAGCCTCCCGAGTTGCACCAGCCCGACCGTTTGTGTAACCATGCAGTAAACCGCCTTAGGAAATAACCCAGCAAAACGATATATGTTCCCCGTCGCAGTTCACCACCTGGCTGCACAAACAGCTGGGCCAGCCCAACAGAGACATGGCACGGGGTCTAGGACGAGCCGGGAGAAACAGCTGCTCAACACTGCTACTGAGAAGATGTCCCCCTTGGAAGATGCTCCCAGGCCAGTGACACAAAGGGGCTGAGCTACATCAACAGGCGCTGTGGAGAGAGTCTTTGCTCCAGCCATTTCGCTTGCTTTGGCTCCAGCATTTGGAGGCTTCACTGGAGTGACTGAGCTCACTAGCCTGGCAGAAAACTAGGCTGCCTGGAAATAAAAGAGGCTAGTTTTCTACCGGGCTGTTAGATGGCTTCGCTGTCTTGTGTGATCTCAACCACAGTGATCAGATCCTTGATCCGTGTTACTTATACAAGGACACAGTCGTATCTGAGGCTCTCCCTGTGCTCGACGGAGACGATCTACGTTTACAATGGAAATACCAGAGAGCAGAAGTCAAGAGCATGGTGACTAATTGTATTCCTTCAGCATTACTATATTGGTATTTTGTTTATTGAGCTTTTCCATTCCAGTTCAAGATTCAACACACAAGCCCGTTCCGTGGTCTTTTCCAGGACTGCTGCCTTGTGGAGGAATTCTGCTGAGAGGGCTCTGTACATCCTACACTTGTTAATCCAAAGTTTTTATTGAGTTGAACATACCCTTCCCATGCAACACTCCCAGCAGTTTCACTTTTATATCATTCAAAAGCAGCGTAGCCAGGGGTGGGTTTTTTCCCTAGTTTCTCCCTTGTGACTTTGAATGCTGAGTTTCAGCCTGAAAAAATATTTACAGCTGCGTTATATAAACTAATGAAAAACAGTGTTTAAAATGAAAGTGCTGGCACGACTTTATGGAGAACAGCAGTGGAAATAGCCATATGGTAATAAACAGGCTACCTGATATGGTTTATTGTTTAACTCCTTGCTTACTTTTAGAAACTTAGGCTTATGTTTTCAAATGCCTGAGTCCTCTGAGGCACGTGCATGTGTTGGGTGGGTAACCCAAACCTGAATCTGGGTACCCCTGTGAATATGTAGCCTTGGAGTAGCTCAGCAAGAAAGGAGCCTTCTCAAGCAAGGATTGCCCGTAGTTCCATACGCTTCACAGGACAGAACACACCGTAAACAAAGCCTCAGTTTCTAAGGTAAACAACAAGCAATTTTGATTTAAAAAAAAGGGCAAGAAAATGTTTGGACATTAGCAGGTTTTCCTTCTTGCAGCTCTCCATCAGGAAAACAAAAGAGAGTGAGAGATTTTATATTACTGCAGTGTTGCCTTTCTCATGTGTAGCTGTGATAGTTTCCTAGCCTGTGACTGGAATGGCATGATGAGATATTTATAACGTGCTAGAAAAAATGTTTCCTTTTTAAAGCCCATCACAGTAGCATAATAAGAAGCCTTGAAATCTGTCTTTCCTATATCCCAAAATCACTCGATGGAAATGATTTTTATATGCTGACTGTTGGCATGCATATTAAAGCCATTTCTAAGGAAAAGCTGTAAAACACAGATCCATACGCTGTGCTGTGCACACATGACTGCACAACCAGATTAGGCCACACGGCAGTAAAAATGTCCCTGCCCGGTCGAACAAGAGCTTCTGCAGTTGTTACCGCAACTGCAGCCGCTCTGGTACCGGAGCAAGGGTGGGAACAGCATGAGTGCAGATAAGCCTTTACGGTAAATCAGCTATAACATGGTTTGGCTCCAGGCCCAAGTAATAACTAACCAGTTTTATGTTAATTATTTGCTATTCCTTTACATATAGCAATAGTTACTAGCCAGTACTAAGTATAAATGACTGCTGTGCATAGTTGGCTTTCATAAAGTCTCTATTTTTTTGATGCACTGCATCACTTTCTAATTGACAGTTGTGAATGATTCTGGTTTTTCCTTTTGCTCTGGCTTCTTTCTTGCAGCCTTTTATGAAGTAGTATTTTAGAGTGTGTTTGTAAGGATAAACAGAGGTGCTTATACATTTGGATATTCCATTCCATAGTTCCCATGCATGTTGTATGGTAATTCACCCTTACACACTAACTGCAAAACAGTCATTCTCTCCTGAGTGCCCCAATAAATCTCCTCCAGTTAGAATGTATTTCCATATCTGGAACGTAACCACCAAGAAGATGGGCAGCAAAGCCACTGAGCCCCCCTCCATCCTCCTCCATCTGTCCTGACCACAAGTCTCCTGTTCCAAAATCACAATGCACTGCCCCATCAGGGAAGCCAACCCAGCTCTTCATGGGAGTGATTGAGAAACTGGTCCGGCTTTGAAAAGTCGGCACATTTTTTTCCCCAGGGTTACTTTTTTAAGCTGACGTACCAAAGGGGCAGAGACAAATGTCAGAGAAAGGATTACCTGTAATTAGTAGTGTCTTGATGCTTCCCTTAGTGGAGCCATGGTCTGAGACCTGTCTCCATCACAAAGAGATCACAGTAGGAACCCACTGGCTATAAGGCGCACTCACTCCCTAGACAATTCCACCAAGGGACTCTCTGCTCCCTTCAAAATCTCAACCGAAGAAGTCCTTTACAGAGACTTAAATGTGTAAACTTTTCTGAAGTGCTTGTGGAAGTGTGGCTTTAGGTCTTACCAGTTTGGTCTCCACCAGTAAGAATTTTGATTCTCCGTTGTGACTTGTCCAGTCCTTCAGGGCCGGTGTACACTTGGAAGGGTCGCCAGCATAGTTCTGCACTGCAGGCATCCCAATGACCCCTGCAAGTGGGAACAATCCAAAAGACATCTTTGGTCAGAAGTACAGTATTGCCAGCATGCCTTTTGGGTCACTGTAGGTTTTTGCAGATGAAGGTAAAATGCTACTGAATCCCAAATATATACTCCTCCTAATATCTGATGTACACCTTCCACAAGTATAAATGGCTAACAAGAAACCAAGACAGAAGAGAATTAGGCCCAAGGGACATAAGCTTTAATAAGTTTGCAGCCTTCCCTGGGAGGTAATTTGTGCAGCCGTTAAATAAAGCAAACACTATTGGAATTTCACAAATAACATGGATTAGTAACAGGAGGAACCATTGTCCATTATCTGGGTGGGACACACATTGCTTCATTGATATTACTATACAGTGCAGAGAGATTGAAAAAAATGATGTTTTAATTAAAATAAAATGTAAATAATGGAAGGCAAAGGAATCGCTAAGGTTCTTCCAGACTGCTCCAGCAAGTGCTGCTCTTGGTAACAATTGGCAGAGCTCATTGGGGAAAAATGAAAGATGGACAAGTCAGAGGACATAAAGTTAAAAATGGAATGGAAAATGCTTTGAGTCAGGCTGACAGCTCGGTTAGTACAGTTCTATGCTAACAAATATTAGCACATATGTGGGCCACCTAGGCATTGAAGTGTTTGGGATGTGGAGGGATGGTTGACAATGTCGCTGCTGTTACAACGGTCCTGGCTCCCTGCAAGGCTGGGTTCCCCAGTAGCAGCAGGCACTGCTGTAGTATCAGATCACCTGCAAAGCAGGTACAGAACAGGACTTTGGAGAAATTATTCTACAAATCAAACCCTAATGTTGGAGAAACGTAGGGGCAGTGCTGAATGCTCTGATCTCTCACAGGTTTCAATGACAGAGGAGCTCTCAGGCTCTGAAAATGAGCTCCCTGGTGCACGAATGGCAGCAGCTGGCCAGCGAGGCACCCCAAATGCACTCAGAGAATTGCTGTGTCCTGACCCCACCAGCCAAACTCACAGACTCTAACAGGATTGTACCTGAGTCTTTCAGCAAACTACATCACAAGAAGGAATAGGACAGAAAATCGAGCACGTGTCAGGCTGTGGAAAGGGCAGCGCCGAGGGCTAGAACTTGCATTACCATACAAATGAAATGATGACTTTGTAAAGAAAATAGGAAGTGTGTTTGGAAAGAGCCCGGCTTTTGCAGCCCTCTTTTTTCTGAATGCGTTTATTTGTTTTATTCTATTTACGGCCTCTAGTTTTCAAGTGTGTCCAATTATGTTTCACCTTGGAGCTTCCCAGCCTACAAATGCCGGAGCCGGGTGCTGGCTGCCGCCCAGCTGGCCTCTGCCCTAGTTACTCTCCGTAACGCAGTGAGGGCTGTAGTATCATTCCTTTTCAGGGCTAAACCACGCCACCGACTTTTGATCATTAAAGGAAATGAACTTGAAATTACATTAAAATAAGTAAATAAGACTTGTGTACAAGGGCATTAAGATCACAAAGCAGGCGGTCTCAAAGGTTGGGAGATGCAGCGTGTGGTGCCGCTGATTCAGTAGTGTTCTTTGGCAGGAGTGTAAATGATGGCAAGAGGTGTGAGGCAGCGAAGAAAAAAACCTGAGTATTCAGCTTTCAAGGAAGTTTGCAAAAGCCACTGTCTCAACAGCCAAGATTTACATGCATCTTCCAAGAAAGAATTACTTTTCTATGGGAAAGTAATCGTCCCCTGCACTGCTGAGCTAATGATGTATAAAATAACTCTGACAAGCCCAAGTCCTACAGTGGCACCAGCCAACAGCAAAGAGAAAAGGGAATCCAAACAAACTACTGGTGACCAGAAAACAACTTGAAGCAGATCGCTAGCAATAAATCTTAACATGACATTGAAGCTGGGCTCATCTTACAAAGAGCAAAGAGTAGAGAGAGAATTGCTAAGGGCAGATGGCACTGCCTTTCCTGGTGATATAAACATAAATGAATGCGTATCGTTTCTGAGTACTGTATATGGCCCTGCCTATCTCAACAGCGTAAGTAACTGGAAAGACCATTAACACATTTCTAGGGACTGAATTTTAATTGTTCTGTGGTTTACAACTGTCGGTTGTGCCTCATTTTATTTAACGTGGCTATAGCTTCAAATATTCCCCATTATGGAAATTATGAAGTTCAACTGGAAACCTTTTACCTGCCAAGATAAGAATTTCATGTTAGCAGTTATCCTGCAGTAGCTGGTGGCAGAACAAACCTACTGCAACATAACAGGAGGTTACATCCTTTACACGGTTACATTTAATCTCTTCCAATGCTTATCTGAGCTGTAGCTGAGTACAAGGAAATACAGATTCTGAATTCAAATTGTTGCAAGTATGAATACTAATGGCAACAGCTGTAAGACTAATGCATAGTTCTTGCATCTGCCTGTCCAAGGAACCCAGGAGATTTTTATATTTTACATGTAGATCATCCTTTGTTCAAATATTTTCCACAAAAGTTGGGTGGAAAATCCACAAAAATCAGGAAATCTGCCAGGAGTACTGGAAGAACTGTGAGTCTGATCATACTGAACGTATGATCACATGCATAAAATGAATAAGCTAAAAATTACAGTATATATATTCTTTCTTTTATATAACTTGCTTACAATTCTTTTTGGGTTATCTGTAGCAATAGGATTGAAAAAAAATTTCACATAGTAGAGTGACTTGCCAAAAAAGTATGTCCATACCATCACATGAGAATAAAACTTTTTTCTATACTATTTATGGGTACATTTGTTTGTAAACCTTTTAAAAATGTTCTTTTCCACTTCTTGGGATTTACTTACACCATTTCATAGTTCTTCTGTAGAACAAAGCTGACATCTCCAGATGGCAAATATAAACATCAAAAGATGGACTGCCACTCAAAGACACGTGGGAAACATTTGCCAAAGCTAAATACAGTCTTAGAAGAATTTCAATAGTAGAGTAAAAAAATTCTTCTGAATATGCCATCAATAGTGGCGCAATAGATCTAGCTGACACGTTGGAGGTGGCAAGCTGCACTCAAATACCTTGCTACCCACAAAACAGCACTTATTTCGGGATTGTTATATACTCAGGAAATCATACAGTACACCAAAGTGACGAATCACACAAACTGTGCTATAAAATGCAGCACACATTAAGGGACATACAAGAAACGTGCACATGTGCATGGCTAGGAAAGTGTGTCCGGGATTCAGGCTTTTTGCTGAATAAATATTTGAGAGTTTTACAGTTCTTCAGCATCTCCTTTTATATAATCAGATAACTGCAACTACAAATTCAACTTGAGGACTGACATTTTTACATTACAATGGCTTCTTTGTTGCTCCAAACAGCAATATATATACAACAAATCGGTTCAGAAAGAAAATGCTTTCCATCACACTTGTGTTTGCCTTGTTATCATAATGAGAAACTATGTGCGGGAAGTTCTTCTTTATAATTTTTTTACCAGAAGTACTAGTCTCCTTTACATGTTGGCAGGGGTGGGAGGGGATCTGCCAAAATCCATTACGCATTTTGTCCCGACTGTAGTAAGAGAAGGCGTTCATTGTGAGCTGGACAGTTCAAACATCTAAGGATGGGAGAAAGAGTTCGTTCAAAATAGTGAATAATTAGTTCAAACTTTGCCACAGTCTCCAAGCAGAAACAGTTTTACAAGTAAAATATTTTATGAAGCTTTCTCAGCAGGAGGGGTCCAAAAAGCTCACTCTTCCCTTACACCAGCCTCAACAGAGACAGCTCTTTGTGGTGACTGGTCCTTGCCTCAGACACCAGTTCTGCAAGTTATATGGTTGCATCAGAATCACACCTCTTTTGGAGGCTTGTCTGCACACAAACTCCCAGTGAAACACTGAGATTGCCTGTGAAGACCACACCTTCAGGCACTTCGGCCCGAGTCTAAATATAGGCACTCTTAAGGTTGGGGGTTTTTTTTCCCCCAACATAAACTGTGGTTTCTTGTCAGCATGGAAGAAATCAGATTTTTGTTTATTCCTAAATTATGATTAAAGCAATGGATTTTGAAGGGCTGTACATGAACTAATGAGTCTATACTGAGTAGATCTGCAGGTCTCCATTCTGCAAAGGAGATCCGTGGCAGTAGCAAGCCCAAAGAACTGTACTGCAATTGTGTTAGGGTCCTCTCTGCAATGCCTATCTATGCCGCAAGACTGAACGATGTACAACCAAGGTGTCACATACAAGCCCCAAACAGATATAACAATGCTATGCCATGATAGCTGTGTGTTAGTTTGTTCCCCCAGTAGTACATTTTCTCTGGAGAAACCTGAATCCACTACTGCAGCTGCCACACAGAGCATTTTCTTCAATTAATAAGCACAGAGGAATTGGAGGCGCTGATGAGTTCATGGAACGTGATCCACTGAGGACCCTCCAACTGCAGTTTCATGCGAGACTGGCTCCAGCAACCACGTTGGTTAACGAAGTTCCTGCCTTATGACCTCCAGCTCACTCCTGGTCTTGTGCCACAGCTTATCACCCCTGCTGCTGTGTGAGAAGTTATGTACCGTGAGCCACAGCCCGATTTATAGTCTAGCCTTAAAAAGGATGATTGCACGGGCCCATTGGAGAAGGCTGTGAACTTCAGCACAAGGGCAGGAGCAACCAGCTGGGCATGGAGCAGGGCAGGCACTTCTTGAAAGAGCTGCACTGCCAAAGTCAGTGTCTTGGGGAAACTCCACCCACAGGTTTATGATTCAGTTAAGCCAAGCTTACAGCTGAGAGAAGTCCCACTCCCTCTCCTGCCTGCCAGCCATGCTTTCTGCCAGCTCTTCCCCAGCGATCTACATCAAACCGTAAATAATCCAGTGCAGAAAGCTAAACTGATACAAAGCTCATTGCTTTTTTGCAGGCTCAGTTTTCTGCTGGCTGAGCCCTCTGATCTGACCGGCTGTGGCTCCAAAGAGCACCAGGGCCAACGCAAGGGACGTGTTATAAACACAGAGAGGGGTGCAGGTGGGGAAGGGCTTTCAAAGGCAACTCGCCATTAAGTTGGCTTAGCCAGGTTAGGCTGTTATCAAGTGGCATCTCCATGATGAGATGCCGGCCAGACTACCCACAAGTTACACAAGTCACCTTACAACACCCTGCGAAAGCTGGGGTACCTCAGCACAGGAAATACTCCAGTGGTTACTCCCTTCTGTTCGTCATTGTCAAGGGGTTTCTTATTAAGCAATGCAATAGTCTTCCTCTTTTGGTATCTTAGAATAGCTTTTCTTTTGGGATTTTGGGACCGCACAGTTCTTCCAGAAGGATTTTATGAAGGAAGAACAGTTTAGATTCACATTCTCTTCAAGAAATTTCTTCAGTTTAATATCCTACCTACTTCAATTGCAGAGGCATCAATGAGCACAGCATGGAGAGTTCAGCAGCTGAATGATGGTAGCGGTGATAATAAGAGTGCATATGGGAATCCCAGGAAAACCTTAATCATCATCATTAACATTTTATTTTCTGCAGTGCAATCCCTGCTCCAATGTATCATAATTTACTGTACCAGACTATGCAATGCCCAGTGCTGATAAGAATCTGCATCAATATGAAGAGTAGGAAAGCCATGCGGAAGAAACTCGCCACAAAGCTGGAACTGGCACTGGAGTTTTTAATGTTGATATTTTAAAATTATTTTTGTTCTGCTGCGTGGGATTGTTTCAGGTCGGGTATGATTTTGAGGTAGAAGGAAGGTAGTTGCAAGTATATAGGCAGATCATTTGTAACTTCCCTGGTTCCTAGCTTTGTTGCTCATTTATAGGTTTGCTTCTTCACAAACCATGTTGCAGCTTCTAGTTTTAGCACTGTTTTGCCCAATTTACCATCTTATTCAACTGAATGCTAAATGAAAATAGTAAAACCCACCAGGCTGCAACAACAACAAATTTGGGCAGATGCAGTGGAGAGTTTTCCTCTTGCAGTTTGACATCCAGTAAGAAACACAAACTTAAAGCAGGGACCATTTTAAAATGGATCATGCAGGTAAATTTGTGAAAAGAGCAAAGGAGGGAACTCTTCAAATATATGAACTCATAACGCCAATGATACATAACTTGAGTGATGACTTCCTAGCTGAAGATGGTGACCTAATGTGTATTTTATAGGAAAGTTATAATGAAAGTTAATAATATTAAGTGCTTTGTAAAATGGTTCATTAACTGAAAGGGAGTGTTTCTTCCTTGGACAAATTGCCTTCGAAATGTTGGCCTTTAGGGTCCTGTCTTCATTGCTAGAATAGAATTGTGCCAGCAGATCTACTTTATACAGTTTTAAATCAATTTTGCAATCAAGGTTTCTGTTTATACGCTCTTTGGGCTTAATTTCACTGCAAAGCTAACCTGAGTTATAACTTACTGCAGTTATAACTGGAATCCTTTCTACATAAAATATATGAAGTCTGGGCCTGTGGTTGCTTTTGATTTGAGGCAGTGAGTTTAACAGGAAGATATAGGTTGATATTAAAGTCCCTATCTTGTCAACTACTCTGTACTGCACAGTTTTGCACCGTTTGAATGCTGTTGGTCTTCCAATGCTTTCCCATTCCTCCTTCCTTATTGCCGGAGGGCTCCTGCTCATGCCTGAGCCAGAATTAATAGCACAGCCAGCTCCTGGTGCTGCTAAGAACCACTAAGGTTGGCAGAAATCTCAGTCCCTGGTTTTATGGTGTGAAGTTTTTATGGGTAAAACTGACTTTCAGTGTTCCTGTCCCACCGTCCTTCCTCAGCCCTGCGTTCCTCTGCCCCACAGCACTGCTCATTTCTGCCGATCCAGCATTTTTAAAGAGTCCTGAAAAAGATACATTTTTAAAGAACAGCTCACTGGCTCCCAGCATGGCTTAACACAGGGCTCTGCTGGCACAATGGTGAGGTCTGCGACACGGGCATGGCAGCAGGCATGTGGAGTCAGAAACCTTAAAACAATATTGTCACTAAACATTTTGCGTTGTGAAGCTGTGGCTGCTGCAGCAGGCACAAGCGAAGGTGTAAAGACATGCTCCTGTGGGCAGAGGCTGCAAGTGTCCCTTTATAAAGACAAGGGGCTTGAAGCAGCCTCCGCAAGAGCACATAGATCAGTTGTAAATCCCAACAAAATGCGGTCAGTGCTCAGGGAGTATCAGGGAGGGCTAGTTGTAATTTTCTTGAAAAAAAAGGCACTTGAATGCCCATGACTCGCCTCTCTGAAATACAGTCATGTCTTTCAGCAAAAAAAGATGCAACGTGGGAATCAAACTGTCCAGTAGCAATGATCATTGTGTTGTAGTGGTCGCTGGTGGGAAGAGGAAACATAGAGTGAGGCAAGAAAGTTATTGCTATTTGGCTTTGAAGTATTGAAAAAGTTTCTTTGTAACAGGCAGGAATTTTTTTTTTTTTTTTTGCTGCTCCTAATTCAAAAAATGCTATCCAGAGGGAAGAGGGCAGAATTACTCCAAAATGCTGAATGTCTTCCAAGAAAGGAGAGCACATTTCTTGATAGCAACAGTGAGAGTCCAATAAGAACAACTCAGATCATGTGAAAAGCAGTGGCTCCCATAGGACTTTATCTGTAAAGTTTCATTCTCCAGCTCTCCATTCAACCCAAGCCCAATGCTCAGACCCAGTGGGAAGGCAATGCTCACACTGTGACGGCTGCAAGAGCTTCTCCCACCCGCTTCTCCACTGCCTGCTCTTCCCGCTTCAGGGGCAACTCAGCCCGCTCCTCTGCAGCTACAGGACTGCCACAAAGCCCAGCCTTGCTATAAAGGAAAATTAAAATCACGGCAGGTTTATGTGGGTGCCCTTGGCTGTGAACCATGGCAGTTCAGCAGGACCCTGAAGAGAGGAAAAGTGAATGAGGCAGGAACCTCTCCATGTCTCTTACCGTAAGCCAGAGCTTTTTTTTCTTTATCCAAAAGTCTTGAGAGCCTTACATCAGAAGGAGGTAAGTGACATGACCTGTGATACTTACTCTAAATTATGCATGTATAATAGCACCCAAGGATCTCATGAAATCTATTATATTGGACACTGTACGCTGAAAGGTTTGCAATCTAAAGGGCTGTTTTTCATTATCCACTGAGGGTGAATTTTGCTCTAACAAAATATACAGGAAAACATGGTTGCTAATGTGATGGAAATTATTACTGTGTAATAATTTATGGATCTTGTTTGTTGACTCTGCTATTGGGAAATACACTGTCTAAATATATTGGCTCAATTTAATAAGGGAAGATCAAGCTGACCTAATAGGTGGCTGGAAGAAAAAATAAGCAGACATGGTAAAAAAAACGCTTGAAATAAGCCACGTCTTCACAAATGCGTGTGGATTTTTAAAACTTAATGTGAAAAAAAAAAAAAAACGTGAAAAAAAAAAAAACCATGAAAAAAAGGATTGCAAGCAGATCAAAAGGACTATATTAGGTAAAAAGGGGGGTGGTGCAGTGGAATCAGGCTATCACATACATAATTTTTTTAGAGAGAGGAAGGGAAGGTGTTTCAAGAAGCTAGACCTACCTGTCTTGTTCTGAGAGACTAATAAGACTTTAGAAAAATGGATATGAAGTTTGTTGGCTTTAAAATCTTTTGCTAATCAGAGACTCTTGCAGAGAAAAATGGCAGGGATCAAACTTCAGAATGGACATCATGGTGCTGTGCAGGACTAGAATAAGAAGGAAAACTGAGGAATTCATGATGAAGTAACACCACCAAAAAAAAAGATGAGCTGTGGTCAGGGAGCAGAAAGGAGGAAATGTAACCATATCTATAACCACAGCAGCTGCTCCAAGATGTTTCTCATCCGAGGCTCGATCATGCTCCTGTGAGGAGCAAGTCTCGGCCCTAAATTATGCAAACACCACAGTTCAGATTCAAAACAAGAAGGGGCTATCAGATCTCAGGTGGTGTCCAGTTTTCTTTTTTAAGTAACAGTCATCTTTTTCTAATGGCTTAGTGTCAAAAGTATGCTTGAAGGGGGGATTTCAATGAAGAAAGCTGACAGTCATGCCCAGGTTCCATTGATTCAGTGGAATTGGCTCTGGTCCTTGTGGGACAAGTGCTCCCTTAATTTTAGGCAAGTCTACTTCAAACACAATTAGATGAGAGGCTTTTTTTCTTTTTTTTTCTTTTTTGGCCTGCATGCTGAGTGAGACACATTACTTGTAATCATTATATACTAGTTTATTGATTGTGGCTTTTCAGTATTCACTGTAGATAGGCTTGTTTTAACAGAACTGTCAAGAGATGTGTCTGGTTAACAAACAATTAACAGTTGAAGGCATAACAGCAAGCATGGGGATTTTGTCAGGATGTATATAAATGTGCAGGGAATTTCGACAAAACATGAACGGGATTTTCTTTTGAATCTCTGGTATTTTTCACGAGGTGTTGCAAAAATCTATTTTCATGGGATTTTGAGCGTGATTCAATATTTTGTTTTCGTCCCTGCTTCCTATAACTTAATATTTGAAAAGATCAGACAAATGGAAATTATTCATAGGAATTGCATGCATGGAAAATCTATAAGAGCCCACACGATGGATTACACCAGCCCATTGCTTATAATATAATGTTGCCATTAAAATGTATTCCGGTTATTAGGAAAGCTGGAAGTGAGTCAATTATTTGAATAAACAAAGACCTGGTTGCCCCGTAGTTTAGTGCATCCCTGAGACGTCTGCAGGCTCCTTTCCCACGCCTGCTGTCTCATTCCTAAACTCGCAGAGGCTGTTGTGCAAGGCAACCTGACAATTCCTAATAAACAGGTAGCTTAATGCACTCTTCTGAGGCAATCCCTGCACACCAGGCACATTTGCACATTTGGGGCAGGTCCAGGGAATCTGCAGCATCTTTTGTGTATCAGAGGAGGGAGAAGAGGTTTTCCAGCTTAGGGAAAGGGAAGGAACAGCTTATCAGGCCAGAGGAAGGTTCCTGTGGTCCCTCCAAAGGGGACAGGTGTCCCCAGCGCATGAACGAGCTGGGATACAGCAGTTTGGTGTGTCAGACACTAGAAGAATGTGAGAAGGTATAAGAAGGTGCCAGCTTTAGCTTTTCCCCTAAAGACCGTTTTTTGTGTCTAAAAGATGTAAGAAACAGTGATAACTTCGGCAAAAAGAAGGAACTTGGCCTCACAACTGACGTAGTTCCCAGCCCTGCTAGGAAGCAGTATCTCTACACACAAATTTTTAGGTAATTGACCAGGGCTAAACAGAAACAATACCTTAAAGAAACAAATCCCATACATGTGAATTCAGGTTCTTGTGTCGGGACAAAATATGTATCTTTGACTTTCTTAAGGATGAAAACCTACGTTTTCAACAGCAACTAATCTTTCCCGTCTCCATTAAGCTCTCAGACTGGGCATCCAAAACCATGTAAAACTGTTGGCCAACAGGTTTAAATTTACCCTGGGAGTCAGGGCAAGACTCCTGACATTTCTGCTTATTAATTCCTGTGTTTTAATGTGTTTGGCTTCTGCAAGTTATGACACAGTAAATACATTTGTGTCACTTAGCAACCTCAGATGTTTCTAAAGGAATGCCTTTTGTTCTTGGAAATCTATTATAAATGCAGGTTACAAAATGATTATTGGGGAATCTAAACTCGTCCTATTTAGGTGGTGTTCTGGCCTCTCCCCATTCTGCGTTTAAAGTGTGCACAGGAAATTAATTTACTTTGCACAAGCGCCCTTCATTGACAATATTGTGTTGCATATTTAATAGACATGACAGAAGTTTCCATTGAAAATAAAAGACATGAGAAATGCCTGGAAAAAGAAAGGACTAGGAAGGACTTCCTAGTCACTGGGTTCACCCAGTTCAAAGTCCTCTTT
The DNA here is from genome assembly GCA_013397275.1 of Burhinus bistriatus. NCBI lineage: Eukaryota > Metazoa > Chordata > Aves > Charadriiformes > Burhinidae > Burhinus > Burhinus bistriatus. The sequence continues at coordinate 135,853 of VYXH01008828.1, forward strand.
CTGTTTTGTAAACAACACTATAAATACTTTACCATTGCGATGCAACACTACATTCCTCTGTCAGGAATTTATCAATCTGATTTATTTCAATATACAACGCTGAAGTCTGAGATCACAGATCATGCAGCTCCGGCATAAGGAAATGTAAACACCTGCGCAAATTAAATATTATTTCTCATTTCACATCGCTTGGGTTACTGGGTTTCCGTAACAGGTTGGAACAGGTGGATGATCCTGAATGCATACATGTAGTGGAAGGACTGAGATTACACTGGATTGTGGACTTCAAAGGATTTAAGGGTTTTCTTTCTTTGTCCTTACTAGGTTTAAAGCTCAGAAGTCACATCCAGTTGTCCACCTTGTCAGGATCAGTACAAAAAGTAAGATATATAAATTGACCTTTACATTCTGAAAATGAAACATATCCTCAGGAAACGCTAAAAAATTATGTCAAAATTATATAGATGGCCACATAATTAATACAATTAGTACTTGTTTATGAGACTTGGACTTTGTCCTCTGCTAGGGATATCTGAAAGTCCAGTATTCCTAAAAATATCTTAAAGACTGTTTTCTAAAAATGTGAACAGATAATGTGAGAGTGCAGATGAACAATAATAATATAAAGGAACCAATTATTGTTTGCAACTGTAACATCTTGCTAATAGAATGACTTAGGCAACAATTTGCAGTGGGAATTTTGGCAATCCCAGAACAGAAAGAGACAATACAGAGAAACGCAGCAGAAAAAAAAAAAAAAAAGAATTGTGGCAATGCTCATTGTCAAACTACTGCTCAGAAAAATGTTGTTGGTGGTCAGAAAAATCTTGTCAACAGTTTTGCAACTCTTTTCATCCTTTTATTTTTAAAAGAATCTGCCCCTATCCTTAATGGTTTGGGGTTTGGGTTTTTTTTAATTGAAATTATTGTGGTAAGCTGCTAAAGTAAAAGCAGTGCTGCAGAACTCATCACCCACAGTAGAAGACAAAGTATGATAACTAGTCTGCAATTGTCTCAATCCAAATGAGAATACCTTGCTATAGCTAACTCAGGACTCGGCCAAATGACCTGATGGCTACAACTGAAGAAGCCCTGGCCTCTTCCTGGCAGCCAACCCTGCTGCTTGCACTCACAAACTCTGCATCGGGGCACCTGTACGCACGACAGCCACTTCACTGCAAAACCCACTCTTGACATGGTTCTCATTTCTACAGACGGGCACTACAACTGACAGTTCATAAACCACTGCAGTGATTTCTGCTGGGAACATCTGACGGTGGCTGCAGACAGTTTAGACCTGCTCCTGGAACTAACTGATGGGGGTTTAACTCCAGAAAGGACTCTGTGTGCTGACATGCTGAGATCATCTCCACAGATGTGCGCACAATGTAAATTCACACTGAGCCCACTTTGGCATAGTTTTTCCCACAGAAACAAACCTTTGAAGGAGAACTTCACATCTGACATAGGACATACTGTCTTCTCCACATTTAAGCTTTTCTTTTGTCTTTCACTCATACTGTGAAGAAAGCAATTAGAATACTGAAGTAATGGCTGAGGTTCTCGATTCCTCTAGGACAACATAATCTGAAACGGCCTTCATCTGATAACTCCTTAAGATATGCAAATCTATGACACTCATTTTGTTGAGGTGGTAAAACTATTAACCCTGATTAGTAGCATTCAGTGTAAATATTTTCAGTAGGTTTAGTCTTGAAATCTGCAGCAGATACTTAGTCGATTGTCAGTCAGTCATAACCGAAGTTTTGCATCAAAAAAGATCTGAGGACATCAGGATTGTGCTAATGACGGCGCTCTGAGCTCCCTATCTGTGGCACCGATCTGCTCTATCCTGCAAACTTTTCCCAGCGCTGCTGCTGGTTAGGGATGCAATGAAGCGCGATTTGTGATTATCATTGCTGGGCTCATGAAAGCCCCAGGTGTAGATGTAATCACAGGCAGCACTGAGCTTTTGCTGGTATAGCTTATTTTGCTTTTGTGGGAGGAGAAGAAAAGGCTGGAATAAGCTGTACTGGTTTATTGCAGTTTTGCTTGTACAGAATACCAGATTACCTACTCAGAAGTGCTCTGAATATAGATCTCCCTTGGAGTTGAAGTAGATCCATCCACTGCATCTATGTAGGCCTGCCTTTATTCCACTTGAAAGGATACTGCATAATGAGGGAACGAGGGTAGAAGTGTTTTCTTAAAAATATTTTGGCATGGGGAAACGAGATCCCACTTTTTCATTACCTGTAGAACAATGCGGTCTGAGTTTTAATCGCCAGTTAACAAGAAGGTGCTGAAAATACGAAAGTATCAATATGTTAGAGATATACATATGAATAAATAATAGGCAATTAGGTAGGAACTGTAGTAATGGACTTGGATACCTAGGCTAGAGCTACCAGTAACATGTTCAGGTGACCGGTACATTCACATATGCACACGGTCCCTCATTTTGTACAGCAAGTGCAAGTATCTCAGGAAAACATGGACAAACAGACCAAAGGACATGCTCTCTCCTTTGACAACTGCTCACTGATGGGCACAGAGCCGATCGCAGTTACGTGTGTGAGCAACTTCCATTTTACCAGTGGTTCCCTGGCAGTGGCGACCATGTGCCCAGTTACCTGAACGAGCGTCTTCTGGACTATGCCCCCAGTGTTTTGACATGCAGAAAATGTCATTTAAGGCTCGTCAGAGAAATTTCAGCACTTGCTCAAAGGATGTGGTGATGGATTCAAGGGAAGGAATGGGACTGGGACAGGAAGAGGAAGAGGCAGGACAGAGCCTTGCTCCAGGTGATGAAGTAAACCACAGGCCGGTAGAAAACCCGAAAGAGCGCCCGCACAGACTTGCTTCACGTCTGCTCATTCTAGTGATGGAAAACAAGACCCCAAAGGCATTTCGATACCAAGGAACTAAACCCCCAAACCAGCGCGCTGCCGGCTGCGAGGACACGGCGGCAGGCGTACCGAGCAGAAGAACCGCGGTCATCGGCCGCGAGCCGGCGGCAGCCCAGCGGTGTGACGGGACCTCGGGACCGGGCGCTGCCTTAGGCACCTGTTGCCACCTCAAAACCCAGTCTGGCGGGAGGCTGCTATCGAGGGAGTCGCAGCGCAGCGGTCCGCTCCTGAAGGCCCTAGGGCAGAACGTTCGCAGTCTGGTAGGACAATGCGGGCATCGCCTCCAGGTGCGGTGTTACGGGGAAAGCAGAAGCACGTGCAGCTGCCCTCCGGCCGGTGCAGCGAAGCAGGCGGTTAGTTACAGAGGCACCGGCATACGCTGGTACACGGAGCCCTTCAGACCACTGACGGTTTCCCGGGGCAGTATCCGTCAGGCCGGCGGGGCTGCGGTACCCACGGAGGGGGGAGGCGGGCCGGGCGCTCGGAGGAAGCCCCTCGGGGGGGCGGCAGGCAGCCGGCCACCCTTCCCTCTGCGCCCGGGCACCATTCGCCCTCCTCGGTGCCCCCCCCGCCCCGCCTCTC
>VYXH01008828.1:141482-199521 GCA_013397275.1 Burhinus bistriatus
AAATCTGGAAAACAGAATTTGATGCTGGTGATGATTAAGTGCCAATACCTAGTCTGAACAGCTTCCTTGGTAAAATCCTATGGTAGGTTTTTAGGAGTCAAAGAATGAGCTTCAAGATCAGAACTGAACACATCAGACAGACTGGAGCATAACAATCTCCCAACCCCCACTCAATTTGAGGTAAAAGCTTCTCCTTTGAAGAAGGTAGCAATCCCACATGAAAGAAAATGGAAGATGTTTGCCTTTGTCCAAGAGAGCAATTTGAGCAGCTACGTTTACTTGTGTGATTAGTTCTTTCAAGAATACGTTAAATCCACAAAATATTTTAGATTTCTTTCTCCGCTACCAGCTACTGATAGAAACTGATGCTGAAGGTTTTTGTAACGTCTCACTGAATTCCTCATGTGCTAGGAACAGTATGTGATATTATTAGCTTTATCTTGATTAATTTATAAGTAGAATGCAGTTTTTCCATATCAAAGCTTGTAAAATGCAAAGGAAGAAGTTCAGCGCATTTTAGAACCTCCTTAATTACTAACATCTGAAGTCCTTTTTCTCATAACTTACGCTGCTTTTGTGGCATTTTGCACAACTTGGAAAGGATTCGGATCTGCCATTAGTTCTTGTCCTCTAATACAATAATGTAATGTGTAGGTTGTTCTTACTTCAAAGGAATTTTTATTTGAAATTTTCTTGTTTCTTTCTTAATCCAGGAAAAAACTTCAATAGAATGTAAAAAGAAATCTTAGCTTCAAATATAACCATTAGCCAACAACTAAAAAACTAGTTGTTCTCGTATTTGTCCTTTAGATGCTCAGGCAGATAGGTATTTGCTGTGCCGATGAGTAGTTTAATTATCCTTACTAAAAGAGCTGGAGGAAACAAGCTAAAAACCGAGCATAGCCGATGGAGCCTGAGTTGTTACACAACTACGGTTAAAAGTATATGTGCGGCTGTCAGCTGAAAATCTGAAAGCTGGCATGGTTGACTTGAATTTTTCACTGCTGATAATTATGCATCGATTCTGCATCCCCCTTTTTCCCCCCTCCTTCCTCCCTCCCTAAATCCTAGCCTCTGTATACTAATGAGAACAGCTAACTTTACAAGTGTCCTTTGTAGTCATTGAAAGCCTCGAGACATTCCTTTTAAGGATTTTACTAGAATAACACTTTTCAATAAACTGGCAGTTGAAGTGAGGCTTAGAAAAGATGCTAATAAATTTCGCAGTGACTGGCTGGTTTTTAAGCTTCCTAAATTACTTCTAAAATAGCTTTTACTTTCTCCTTTGTGTGAGGCTGGGAGATGTATATGTGAAAAGGGTTATAGTGAGCTAAGTGTGATGATTTGGTAAAAGAGTTTTTGGCACTTATTTCAGATAACTTGCATAACTCACCAACACATCTTCATCACTCGTAACGTGAACGTCCTAAGCTCATGCCAGCAACCTTTATCATCACATCTTCCCTGTAAGTTTTTAAAATTATCTTCTTCAAAATAGAGCACATGCCACTTCTTCATCAGGGAATGGATTGAACGTGGCTTATTTTGGTTTTGGAAGCCAAGTTTTACAAGATGTTGGACCAACTGAAATATTGCCAGAAGTTTTCCATTGATTCATTGCAAACTCTCTTTTTCAAATATTGCCTTGTGCTAGCGATTGCAGGCATACAAACAGAAAGGAACTTTGATGTAGAAGTCACTGTCTCCTTTGTTTCCTGAACAGGATAAAAAAGTTTGAACAGTGAAGTAAACGTTTTTGTAAGGTTTAAATATCTGTGTTTTAGTGGTAGGGTTTCTTTAATACATTTAGCCAGTACTGGTCCTCAGATACCAGTTGTTGGTTTCTAGAGAAAGAAAAAGCAAATTTGGCCTTTGTGGTACGCTTAGACTATCTTCATTTATAAGTGAAAATACAGTTTACTTCAGCTTTAAATTTGGAATAAAATTATATTTTCATAATAGGCATTTAGCTAGGTTTTATCTTTTTTTTTTCTATCTTGTGAGGAGAAAAATAATTCCAAACAACATTTTGCAGTGGATCACATAAACTGTAGGATCATAAATAAGCCATTTAGATATTTGTAACAAGTGATATTGCAATGCATTGGGGAAGAAGTTTATTTATATTTGTGGGAGGCTATATTTTTGGGGGTAGACTTTATTTTAAATAATTTTGTAAACAAACGCACAGAAGACTCACAATCTCATCTTTCAATGCGCCTGTCTGTGGTGTTGCATTAGCATGGCACAAGGCTGCCACAGCTTTTTCATTTGTCGTCCACGTTGCAGCTTAACTCCTGAGTTTTTTCTATATGACTGAACAAGTGTTTCCTGACCCCTTGCGCAAAACTCAACTTTGCACCCTTGTTATATCTTGCTCTTTTTACTCTCACGTTCCCTGAGCTCTTGAAAGTAACTTAGTTTAGCCAGAAGTCTGGCAGGTAGAATGATTTTTGCCTCCTATTCCCCTCGTGTCTCCTGTCTTCCTTTTAGCTTACTATAGTGTCTTGCACCAGCACTTAGAAACTCCTGTAAAAACTATTTTGGTATCGTACTCAACATAATAAACATGGTAGGAAAGGAGGGACTCTGCCCTAAGTCTTTAAAATCAGGTTTTAAAGAAGGCTTTAAAGAAAATAGCAAGTGCATCTCATGGAAGGCATAAGGCAGAAGATTGTAGGCTGGTTAACGCATAACTTAAGGTCTGGCCAGCCAGCACGGGTCCCAGTGTTGACAGCTTCTCCGTCATCTCCCTCTCCCTCATCTCCATCCCCATCTCCTCCTCCATCTGGAGATCATCCCCCATGCCCTCCTAGTGCCTGGCCCCACTATTTTCGTTTTCTCACCTTGCATTCCCCCCTTACCCAGGCCATTATTTTCAGCTTGTGGTTGTAATCTTTCACATCTTTTGTCCATGTCATATTGCTCTTCCCAAGTATTAAGTAGCTTTGTTCTCCACAGTTGCTTTTTGGTAGGTACTTTTGCCTTGCTTGTTCGTTTGTCTTCAAATATTGTAGCTCAGTCACTTGTTGGTAGCCAAGATCTGTGTTACTTCTTATAAACTTTGCAGTGTATGAGTTGGAGGGCAAATTACAGCGGTCTTTCATCTTCAGTTTGTACAACATAGGACAGAATCAGAGGTGAAATCCGAACTGCAATGAAATGAACAGATGAAGTTAACAGAAAAATTCCTCTCAACTTCTGTGGGAATTTCCTCCTGTGGTGTTATTTTTTTTTTAAAGTAGCTGAAAAACACCACTTAAAGTGCTACGATAACTACATAAATGCCTTTGCAGCAATACAAAAATTATATCGGCAAACTCATTTCCTGAGTCAATGAGGTTGGTTTGCTTTTTTCTCCTCCAAAAATGATGCTTTAGCTGTGTGACTAACCCCGACCACCTTTGTCAAAGCTGCAGAACTGCTGTTCTGCGACTTCCATGGCAAAAGGCAGCCACTAGAGAAGAAGGAATTGGTGCCCTTCGAGAGAGGAAGGCTGCAATGTGCCCAAGCCGCACTTACAGACACTGTAGACTCCACAACAGAGGAAGCTACAGGAAATCAGGCACCATAAATTCAGAGGCGTGCAGCATTAGCTGTTCCTTATGCAATATCCTGTATCTAAATTGTATTATTTTTGCTTCCCATGATCTAATCTGGTGGTGTCTGGTAGAGTAATACAGCCAGCTAAGGGTACTCTTCATTGCTGTAGGCACTAGGACATCAGCGATCAAAAGCAATTGTAAAAACACCTTGTGTCCCTCTTGTAATCACTGACTTGGCAGGACTTTCATGAAGAGGTGCTAAAGAAAGGCTGTAAGCTCCTGAGCTATATGAAGAAGTTTAATACGTTCAATTCCAACAGGTTTTATAGCAGCAACAATTGTAAAGTTAGGAAAAAACCCCAAATCTGCTGGAGATTTTACAGTTGGAAGCCAAGTGATAAGTTAGAGAATAAATAGACCTGCTTTCATTTTCCTCCGATGTAGGTACTGTCAGCCCTTATCCGAGGAACTTCACAGCTCCCCAGCAGGCTACAGGGCTTGTGCCATCGGCTGCCTCTCAGAAGGTGGTCTCCGATTGATTTTACAGTCCAAAGAGGTTGTAGTCTTCCAGCTCAATGGGATCACTTTTAGGAGCAGCACTGAATTAAAGAAATACATTTTTCATTTGGTGGTATGTGATGAAACAGCACCAGGATGAAAATGTTTTAATTAGAGGAAATGGATCCTGCCTGGCTTAATACTAAATATTTGCTGCTCTAAGCATTTTATCATAAGAGGTCGAGGCTTATTCAATCTGTATCACAACAATTGTCCTAGTTTCAAGGCTTACACCTACAGAAGCATGGGCTCCATCCAAGTTAACGTGCAAATTGGGGTTATTAGTGTTTTTAAATCCACATTACGATGCCTTTTCATTTTTACAAGACTAGTAGTTTTCCACAGGAAACCAAGCAGTGCTGATGCAGGTGACTAGGTGTGTGTATGTACATCCCCAGCTTCTCATGAGAGATGGAAAATGAGGGTTATCTAATCCTCTCCTGTTGTTAGCAGGCAGCATTGGCAGTTGCTATTCTGGCAATACCAGGCGGTCAGTCAGTGCACAGGTATGCCCCACCGATGTGATATCTCATCTGTACATTGTTTTGGAAGGTAAAAAAAGCAGATATTTCTATTTTTCATCTTGCTGCTCTTCTCTTCTGTTAGCTCCCACCAGGCTGCTTTGACAGCTGCTTTCCTCCAAGGCCTCTGATGCAAACTTCCTCGGCCGCTTTCAGCTCTGCCCTGAACAGTGGCTGGATCCTGGGCCACAGGACACGGAAATCTTACTCCCATAAAAAAGGAGTATGTCAGCCTGGAGTGTGCCAGACTGGTAGCAGAATGGAAACAAGAGACAGAAATTTCCACCTCTGCATCTGTATAGATCTGTTCTTCTCCCCTTTTTTCCTTTTCCTTTTAAGAGAGGCTACAGATGGCAAGCGCCTCTCAAAGTCAAATTGCCTACCTCAGCAGGGATTTGGAAGTGATCCACATCCCCGTTTTTCACTTTTCCCATTATTTTGCTGACCCTTTCACAGCACATTCGGTTTGTGTTGATCCTGTTCTCCAGCCTGCAGTAGGACAGAGATGCTCCGGGGCTAAAGAGCAAACATGCATAGCATGACTGCTGTGTATGTGTACACTACAAGCGTGGGGTCAAATCTGAGTCGCTGAAACAGGACTCTACTTGCGCACAGGATCAAATGTGCAGATGTGTTATTGGCACTAAGAATAAAAGACAGTCTTACACAAAGCACATGTGCTATTAATTAGCTTTAAAATTAATTTTTTTAGGAAAAATTTTAGTATACAGCAAAAATTGTGGAAGAATATCCTTGTGCTTTTTGTCTGGTTGTCAAAGTTAAGGTATTTTAGTGCAATACTGCATACGTCCTATGCGTGCATTGCCTTGATAGCTGCTCCTGAACAGGTCTAGTCTTAGCAAAAGCAGATCAGACCCTATCAGAACTACCAAATTATTGTAAGAAATAGAATTTCAAATGGATTTTGGTTCACCTGCTTCTTCCTAAACAAAACAAAAAATCCTTATTGTCAGGTATATATCGATGCTGAATAACTCTTTCAAGGATGTCTTTGTGCAGGAGTGACTTGAAGTCTGCAGCCAGCATGATACAGATCTTCCTTATGATTGCAATGGCTTTCACTTATCTATTATTAAAAGCCTCAATTTTTTTGGCTTCGGTATTTTTAAATGTGGTTGCAATGTTTTTTCTCATTCGCAAGAGTGGAGATTTTTGTCATATTTTCTAGAGTCAGACAAGTTTTCCTTCAAGGTGAGGAGGAAAAAAAAAGGAAAGAAAAATTCAGCTCAAAATCTAATTGTGAGAAACATTTAATGGTTTCAGATTGCATCTGCTTGGGGAAATTATATTACAAACTGATCTTCACCTTTAAGTACAATAAGAACCTAGAAGTTGAAATTGTGTTATTCAGGAGGCACTACTTTTAAGTCCCTAAAATTCAGAAAGTTTTAAATTGGAGAGGGGAAGTTAACTTGAATGTTAAAACTGAATAGAAAGAGCAAAGATTTTCAGTGGGCAATTTCAACTTTGCAAGTAGTCCAGTCCCATTTATTTGAACTCCTGTGACTCAGCAGAGGACATTAATGGATTGACACCAAAGGTGATCTTTCGTGACAGTCCCACATAATTAAATCTTTAAAACTCTAGGGATTGTCATACTAGGTAAGACCTGAGCTCTTAGTATCTCAGTATCTTGGATGCTGGTCAGCTGCTTCATACCCAGCAGTTCTCATCCTGATGTCTGGCAGTTTGGCTCCCTCTTGGTTACGTAGCTTACTATCCTTTCCATACTGTTGGGTTTTGGAGCTTTAATCATGGTTACAGTTGATTTTCTTGATAGCTGTGCATGATGGTATGGGTGGTCCAGTGCTTTCAGAGCCAGAAGACCTGACCTGCTGTGGTCAGTCGGCCTGTGTATGCTTGGATGCAAAACTGGCTTCTGAGGAGGGTGGTGGGAGGGTGGTTGGTGTGATCAGAGGAGCAAGGCTGTCTCTGTGAGAAGCAGAGAGACTCGGCCACCTGTCAGACGTGCCTGGTGGCACCTTGGCTTCTGAGTGTAATGCTGAGGGCTGACAACAAAACAGCAGGAATGGATGTTGCCTGTGGAAGCTGCCTCCAGAGAGGGATGTGGGACTGGAAGTTGGGCTCCATAAGAAAAGACTCCACAGGAAATGTTGGAGCTGACCAGGAAGAAAAACAGAAGATGAGCAAGAGAAAACACTCCCCGAAGAGCTGAGATTTGAACCAACACAAGGATGTGAAGAACTCTGAGGAAAAAGTGGTTTCAGACACTCCAGACCAAAGGACCTACACTGAAACCCAGAGGTGTACGTAAGCCTCATTTCCCGTTACTAACTCCTAGAGAGGGTGATTACTAAAGCTTTGAGAGAAGATTATGGAGCCTCATCACAAGAGGGAAGACTGTTAGAGACCCATCTGGAGAACCGTAGGTAGAAACAAGCTTCCTGATGAGGAAAAACAGTTACACGGCAGAGAAAACTAAGACAGGCTCAAGCAGCTTTCCCTGACTGTCTACAAAAGGGTGCTAGCACGTGGACACTGACTGTGGGCAGTACTGACCCAGCTCTTCCTTCTGTTCTGGCGCACTCTTGGCTTTGGCATCTGCCTGGGTCTCACTGAGGTTTTTGCCCTTTTCCTGTCACCGGCTGCCTCCAGGGCTGTGGGTCTGCATTGGCAGGACAGACATCATTTGGGGGCTTGACCCCAAAATTATTGCTACACTGGTACTCCTCAACACCCTAGCTCTTGAGATCTGAATCTTTTGTCTAATGCTGTACATAGAATCCTCAGCCTCCTCCATCTGCCCTAGCGAGAGGGGGGAATATGGCAGTGCCTGAGTCTTATTTCTATAGTCATGGCTATAAAACAGGACTGGGAGGTGTGTCCTGCCTGGTTATTGACTCCTTGGTTATTGCAAAGCTTGTGATTTTGAAAGCAGTGAAGCTGTAGCAGTTGCACCTTCCTCTTTGAGTTACCTATTTTTTTGGTTCAGGCTAACTGCTGCTGTGCTTTAACCCATATCACAGTGAGCAAAATTAAGTACAAAATGGTATCTATTGATGTCTTGCTGTTCTTTTGACTGTACATTCAGCAACGATGACAGAACTTTTGTCAATACCAAAGACCTTATGTTGTCAGCATGGACTACCTTTGCAGTTCTGCACGTGGTACTGACAGTCTCTCAGCTGAGATTCGTGGCCCTGGGTGATGGTGGCATCAACAGCTTCCCTTGAATAATTGCTCTTACTCAGTTGTTAACGCTGTCACTGTGTTTGATGATGTTTTTGAAGCACAGAGAAGCTGATTAAATAATTTACCACATCCTTATGTCCTGGATATAAGGACAAACCTCTTCTCCACGAGGACAGTCAGGCATTGGAACAGGTTGCCCGGAGGTTGCAGTCTCCATCCTTGGCAGTTTTTAAGATCAGACTGGATAAAAAGCTGAGCAACGTGGTCTGACCTTAGAGCTGTGCCTGCTTTGGACAGGCATTTGGACTAGGGACCTCTTGAGATCCTTCTGACCTGAATTATCCTATAATCCTACAAAGTTGGCACATCCACTTGCAACAAAATGTTCCATTCTAATGCAGGGCATGGAATTCACCCAGTGTTTCCCTAAATCTCAGTTAGGAATAAGGAATCCAGGCTGTGTGAACGTAAAGCATGTAATTTCAAAACTTTTTCCTGCTGTAGCTTTGTTCAACCTGATTCACCTTGAGTACTGCTCTCATTTAGGTTCCTATGGTTGACAAGACCGTTCTCCTCAGTTTCATCTCGATCTAGATTCTGCCCTTTCTCACTGAGCCCTGTGATGGCTCAAAAGCAATAACAGCCTTTCCCCAGCCACCAATTGCTCATCTGCAACAGGGAGGACATCCACTGTTCAGCTGATACTGCTCAGGCAGACACATGCGCCTTTTCCTCCAGCACTGGAAAAGGCAGACGGAAAGGAGCAGATGTCATCCTTGTGGTTCAGGCATTCTTACTTTCCCGCCATGGCTCACATCTGGATCATCTGCTGTTACCTTTGGGCTCAAGAGGGAACAAAACACTGCAACGTTCATGTGTGCCCAAGGGTAAGGGTTATTCCTAAAAGAGCAAGAAAAAAGCCCTTTCCCGGATTTGACCCCATCCCTTGAGCTCTTAGGATTGTGTTCGTAATGGCAGCTCTTGTCTCAGTAAGCCTAGTGCCTTGGGACTCGACAAGAGCTGACAACACCCTCTGTATCAGGAAGCAGTTTGTTGTGAACCAGTGACTTCTCAGAAAATGTTCTAGCCCAGTGCCTGTGTTGGAGGTTTCACATCACTGTGCCTGGACAACAAAAAACCTCAAATTTGATTGTTCAAACTGAAAACTGAATGTGAGGTCAAGTTTCTGTTTTTACAGAATGAAATGCACATCCTTTGCTTCAGATAAGCCACAACCCTGAGACCGCCTCTCAGACACGTCTGTGTGCTCTGTACGCCTCTGGTCTCCAGTGCATGTCATCCTGTTCTTCTTTTAGCAAGGGCATTAAGAAATTCAGATGAGAGCCCACAAATATGATTTTAACAGGGCAGGGCCAGCCCAGGTAGTTCACCTATCCAGGTCTCCTGAAGCTCGCAGTTTAATCTTCAGTAAGGTGGCCAAGTTGTTCAGACAGTCTTTCTGAACAAGAGCATCTCTGAACCTCACCTGGAATATCGGTTGGCTTGCTTCCACAGGGACAGCTTCTTTGAAGTCAAACAAAACTCCCCCAAGCCCCAAATTCTATAAGATCAATTATTTAAAAGAAAAAAGGGGAGAGTTTTCTACAGTGGCAGAACACTATGGTATTTCTTAGCAGAGTTGGACATTTGTAACAGAGGTGCGTATGCTCCAAGAGCAGAGCATATATGGCCAACACATCTCAAAGAGCCAACTCTGAGGAACTAACTGTTCTTTTCTAACTAAATATCAAAAATGGGAAATGATGGATGGTTTAATCGAGGCTCTTTACATAATTTACTGTGGGATAGAAGATCATTCACAGTTTTTTTTCAAATGTGTCTCGGCACAAGGGCTTTTCTTGATCCTTAATTCTTCTTCTCTCTCTTATCTGAAATGCCATTATTTTCCCGTTGCTCTCTGTGGGAGGCGTGACCGGCACCTCTTGCGGCAGTGCAGGCGGGGAGCACTGCTGCCTGCTATGCACCACTGCAGTCCTCTCCGTTGTCGCCATCCCTGCCTTTCAGAAACTTGAAGAGCTTGTTTGGTTTTTGAACAAAACTGCTGAACTGTCTCCTGTAATGCCCTATTACCCTACCCGGCTGTAAAGTACTGCTTTTGATTTTTGCTTGGCTGGTTTGCTAGCAAACTCTGTTTGCATGTATATGTACTGCACTGGTGTGCCAAGAGGCGAGCAGAGATATGTCTATCCGGCTACGTGTTTGGCAAAAACAAACCAATCCTTTTATCATCAAATGAGATGTCATTACAGCCACCCTCTGGCCTCTCCCTCAGCAAAATTAGGCTATAAAAAAACGGCAGGTCTCCAGCCTGTCCTATTAGAGTTAACAAGAAAAAAACCCAGTCAAAGTCAGCGGTGCAGGGGCCTTAACCTTTCTTAAATTGGCGGCACAATTTGCATCGCTGACAGTGTGGTGAGTCAGCATGGATGGGATGAGTTGGTTGGTGGTTAGCAAGTGCTCCACCGCTTGGCATCGGGACTGGCTGCCGTTATGTCATTGCTGGGGATGTGTTAACACCTTGCCTAATCTGTGTGCTTTCTTGTGGGGGGTTATCCTTGCACCTCCCTCAGGTGTGAAATAGAGGGAGAGCGCTGACAAACTCAGTCTTTGAGTGCAGAGATTCAGGATCTGTGCCAGCAGCTCGTGTCAGCTTTGAGCCTCCGTTTTCCTGTGTTGTGGGGCTGTGACAGTGCAGACGGGCACTTCCCACTAGATACTCACAGGCACTGAAAATAGACACTCCATTACTGTAGCACATTAGCTGACGGTAATGATAGGGCTCTGCTTACTACTTCAGTTACATACCGGCAATCTGGCCACTTTGCATGCTTTATTTATTGAGTATTAATTGCAACTTCCACTTACCACCCCCAGCCTAAATCGCTGCATCGTCCGTTGCAGCGATCAGACATTTACTTATTTTTGCTTTTGTTATTAGCATCAGAAAACTCAATTACAGGCGAGCAGGCATGCATACACAAACACACAGTAGTAGGTTTGTGCTGATGTTTTTAAAGATACACATCTGCTGATACTAAAAATAGGTCCTTGTCAGCAGCTTGGTAATTTTAGGCTCAATGAGAATTCATCCCCATGGTAACTGTACAGTTGTTGAATCATTTATTATTTGAGCTTCAAAATTACAACAGTGCTGGCGATTTTCATCCTCTGAACATTTTTAAGGACCTTTTGCAGTGTTGCGGTACTCCTTGCTTCACACCATCAATATTTATCAACCAAACAGCGCTAGCCCTTGAACTGACTACCTGCTTCTCCTCCGCCGTATCGGGACTGGGATACTCGATAGAAGGATGGCAGTTTAAATAGGTGTCACTTTTGTGATAAGAGCAATCCCGCTGGCATGACTGTTTGGCTGGGGACGGTACGCACCAAGCCCTGCAGACTCCCGATTGCCAAAATGAAACTTAAAAGCACGGACCTAAGCCTCGGTCTCTGTCTTGAGTGCCACAAAGCAAGATATCTCAGGTCTCTCTGTTGCAAGAGGTTTTGCAGATAAGGGGCTGGTAGTTTTTAACCATGTAGATAGATGCGGTTGACTCCAAGCCAGTGGGGACACACACTGCCTGGCTTCACGGAGATAAAAGCTGTTTGTACTTTCCCTCGCTTACACATAATGCTCATTAGCCATCTTGTGCGAAAACCAAGAGGTCAGATGACTTGGCTAGCAAAGCGTAAGGTGGCACTCAGGTCTCCTGAGCCCAGGGGTTGCTCAGACTCCACTCTCATGGAGCCTCCAGGGAGTGGGACTGGGGGAAGTTCTGCAGGATGGGGTTGGGGGGCTGTGACCACCATCAGGCTTGAAACAACAGAAATAACTCAGCAGCAGAAAAGCTTCCATAGCACACAAATTACATTGAAATGGGGTGCCTGAGACTGATTTTGGGATGGATTTAGTCACAGGCATCAACTCCCTCACCAGCTGCCCACGTTATTTTTGTTGAGCCATTGCTGGCCGTTAGATTTACTCGAGTGTGCAATACGGAGGGCTGTTACGTTTTAGGTAGAAGAGGTTCGGTTCCTTTTAGTCTGACAAACTGGGATCTGAAAGACTGACCCAGAAACACAGACGCTATTCCCAGGTGCCAGCAGTTGTAAAGTGATACGCTTAACAGAGCTGATTCCTCCTGAGTTAAACATTATAACTATTATATACTGTCATGACTGATGCCGTATTTTTAGCTGAAATGCACTTTCATTGTGTGAGCTTTTAAGAAGCTCTTGGACAAAGTAATCTGCAAGGTGCTTTTAAATTGCCTTTCGTCTTACCAGTTCAGTTGAGTTGAACACAGCAAAAGAAGGATGTGCAAGTGCCTCGTACAGCCGCCGCACAGCTGCCTTCCACCTTAAGCAGCTTTCTGTAAATCTGTCAGTACCCAAAGTGTGTTGTGCATCACCCGTACAGGATTTGTCAGGTGATTCTGGTGTGCACTGCAGGGAGAGCCAGTGTCTGCCATCAAGGGGAGCTTGGTTTCCCCTCCCATGCAAGTGTATGATCACCACTGATGTCAGTCCAAGTCACCTACGTGCAAAGGGACAATACAGTGCTTTCCCCAACGGCAGGAGCAGGAGAAAGTGCCCCATCGGTGAACCAGTCTGCAGCACCAAAGTTCTCCCTGGACAAGCGGCAGCTATTCCTTATTCTTTATTCAAGCATCTGGTTGCTCAGCCTGTTCATTTAATTAAACCAGAAATTTCCTTCCCTCCAGTTGGTTCAGCGGCTATACGTTTATCCCAGAGCATGTACAGAGACAGATTTGGAAGATGCTGCCTTTTTTTATTTCCACCTACCAGCCTCCATCTTCCCGGGCTGGAAAGCGTGCTCTGCGGCCATGGGCTCAGCTGGCGGAGGCAATGCCCAGTCTCGCAATGCCGCAGCCAGAACATTTCAATAGGAGAATTACTCGCCTGTATCATCCAGAAAGCTGGTCACAGCTCACAGGTTTTATAACGAGTTGGGAGGGGGAGAAAATCACCTGCACAATAGACCAGAAGCGGCATTTATTTCCAAACCTGTTGTGGCCAAGAGCTTGTTCCCAAGTAGTCTTTTATGACTTGCCACACAGTGCCAGGCGGGTGGCTCTGCTCTGCCCTGCAGCCTGCTGCCCGTGGAGATGCGGTGGCTGTGCCAGAGCCACCCAGCTCTTCCCAAACACTGTTTTCCCCTTGTCAGAAAGAATAAAGATCTGAGTAACGACCTCAAATACACTGTTACTGCTCTGTGGCATACAGCTAACCACAGCATGCAGTTTTGCATTGTCATTATTTATTCATTTTTACCTTGTTATACTTTTTTGATCCTGCTTGTTGGGGGGGTGGGGAAGACACAGAGAGTGGTGTTGTGTGATGCCCCAGCAGCGCTGCTGACCACGGGTCCCTGCAGCCCATGAGCTCCCGGGGTGACCGTAACCCAGTGTACTCCCATAGCCATAAGCCAGGGTACTGGCACAGTCAGAAGCCCTCACCAGGCACCAGCAAGGGCGTTATTTAACCTGCAGAGCAGCTGCAATTAGTGACTGTGCACGGAAGGGACACCTAGCCTGCCTGAGCCTTGGAGACCAGGCTGGGTTTGAAACTTTGGGTGCAGTCGCCTCCAACACAGGATGAATTTTTATCTGAAGTCAGAGAGAAACAATGAATGTGTGATTCCATCATACTATTTTTGCAGTTGCTGTCTGAAAAAGAATCAAGTGTAAAAGCCCATTTATCAGCTCTGTCTTACGAGCATTTTCCATCTGGTTGTCACCGTATTTTCCATCTGAGACATTAGTAAAAATAGCTCATCTACAATTTGTATTAGAGACAGTCCTTTAGCCAGGAATGGCTCCTGAGCAGCGGGGTGCACTGGAAAAGTTGTCACGCCATAACTTTGTGCTTACGTATGATCACTTATAAGAGACATTTATTCCATGTAACATCCCTTCCTTCTCCACCCTGCAGGCAGATTTGCACGGGCTGAAACTTTTTAATAAATGGGCTCCATTGTTCTTTGTTTGGAGCGTATCTTGCACCCCAAGCTACCCACCACGCTCCTAAGAAATGCAGGCAAAGCGCTGCTGTGCCATTTCAGGCGTCGTGCCCGTGCCAGATGCTGCAGCTGCCTGCTGAAAGCTGGCTCAGCTGATGGCTGGGGAGCTCGCAGCACAGACACCTTCCTCAATAACCTCACGCTACCTTTGATGTAGGGGCTGAGACTGGAAGTAAAGCAGGGCCAGGAGTGCTTCCCTGGTTCCTGGCAGCCAGAGGAGCTGGTGGAGGGACACACAGACAGCACGGACGGGGCCAGCAGCCCCCTGGATCACAGCAGCCCATGCAACTCCCTGCCTGCATGGATGGACACAGGACGCTGGGGTTTGACCTCAGAGACCTCAGGGTGAACACTGGCAAAATCCCATTTTTGCTGCTGGTGCTCCATTATACAGTGATGGACAGGTTTTCTCTACAGGCATCAACGTGTAACAGCTCTCTAAAAAGCAAACCAGGCTTGCTGATTAATCTAGGCCATCTTTAATTTTCTCTGTGCTCATTTCTGTGCGTTCTTATTTCATTCCAGTGCTGTCATGGAAGACTCTCTCTGCTAAATGGGACTGCAGGTGTGTGAGAGAGGACCCCCCTCCCTCCCCATTGGGGATCTGGCTGCAGCGGTGCTGGCACAGCCTCAGCCCCTGCCCAAACCCCCAAAAACTCCAGCAGTAATTTGCAGCGGGGCCTCAGCACTCCCACCCCAGGCTCCATGAGCGCAGTGAGCCCAGAACCACTCTTTTATTACCAGTCCAGCTCAAAAATCAGTACGAGATTATAGAATCATAGAATGGTTTAGGTTGGAAGGGACCTTAAAGATCATCTAGTTCCAACCCCCTTGCCATGGGCAAGGACACCTTCCATTAGACCTGGTTGCTCAAAGCCCCATCCAACCTGGCCCAGGTATGGGGCCTCCACAACTTCCCTGGGCAACCTGTTCCAGTGCCTCACCACCCTCGTAGGGAAAAATTTCTTCCTGATATCTCTTCTAAATCTACCCTCTTCCAGTTTGAAGCCATTAGTTGTTGATTGCTGGGGTAGACAAGGCTCATGGCCTTTATGGTCCAAACCACTCCTGTGTCTGGTTTCTGCTCTGTGGTGCAATGAGACGGGGTGGGATATGCTTCTGCCACCCGTTTGTCCATTGCAGGAACACTTAGTTGAGTTCATCTGAGGGGTGATTCAATGTGCTAGTGCTGTCGTCAGGGTGCGAGCAGAGCACTGTGTCTCCAGCTGGCCATCCCTAAATGTCGCCTGGGTCTTTTTGGGACATTTCAGTGCCCAGGATCTTGTGACACCCTAGTGACAGCCCAGTGTTGATGGTGGTGCTACTTCAACTCCTTGCTCATTCCTGGCTCGGCACTGGGGCTCCCCTTGGCTCTGCTGTTGATCCAGCTCCAAACTGCGATCAGTAATGGGGAACTGTTCCTGTGGTTAAAGATCTCTGTTGCTTCTCTATGCTCGACAGGGCCCTTGGCCCTTCAGAGCCGTGCCCAGGACACAGGGCAGTGTGCAGTGGCACAGGGCCGAGTACAAGCATGGCTGTGGAGGAGGAAGGGATTTTTGGTTGAGGTTGCTCTTATACTATGAAATGACGGCCCCGGGGTATGAATGGGGGCATACCTTGTAGGCAGAGGTGATATCTTTCATTAACTGGAGTGACAAAGTTGAAAAAAAAACCCAAAGTTTGGGTCTCCAGGCCCTTCCTTGAGTATGATATTTCTGTGTTTCAGACATCTCATAGGTGGTGAGGGCCAGTCAGGGTATGGTTTACTGCAGTTCATGAGGGCTCCTTGCTCAGTTAAAGCCACTAAATCAGTCCTCGCCCTTGAGCCTAGCCAGGCTGGTGTCTGCAGCCACATCTTTCACAGCAGTAACTGAAGTGGTAGGGTTGGTATGTAATAATTTTTCAGTTGTTTTCCAGCTCAGTTCTGTAGCCAGCGCTTTGGCCATGTGTCCTTTCAGCAGGATTTGCTCCAACTCTCATTGAAGTGTCTCATCACAGGAGCTCCCACAGCAGACCAGGACAACACTTTCCCTGGGGAGATACACGTACTAAGCCAAGTAACTGTCGCGCAATATGCAAGAGCCACAGGAGACCATTTTTTATCACCACGCTCCATTTACGCCATGAAACCAAGTTTTTTTTCTTTGCTTCTAATTTAGCACATCATGACCTTCCATCAACTTCTCAAACCAAGCAGGGCAGAGGCGGTAGAGGTGGACAAAAGCAAGCTCATCTCACTTACACTCGCCCTGAGTGCCCAGACTTGTTTGCCAAGTAGCCCATCTTTGACTTGTGGTGTGTAAAAGGGTCGCTTGGCTCCCTTTGCAGGTGAGGATGCAGGCAAGAGGGGCTGTTTGCATCTCCATTCGAGTCATTAATGATTAAACAACAACAAAAAAGGAGTCCGTGCGGATCCATGAGACGAACATACCCATCTGAGCACGCACTGAAATAACCGGTTGCTTCAAGTTGACATCGAGCCCGGCAAAAACACCAGCTCCTTCCCTGCAATGTGGGACCAGAGAGGGACAGGGGCTGGAGGGGGGATGCTGGTGAGTGGGCCGTGCCCGCCTCTCGCCGCCTTCTCTTCTGGGGCAGCACTGCAGCACTTCGGGTCTCTGCACCGCACCGTTCGCCCCCTTCCCACCCCTCCAGCACTGCCCTGCTGTCAGCCCTTGTACCCCTGTGATGGCACAGCTCCACAGAGGCCAAGGAGATGACCTTGGTGAAAGAGCGGGACAGGATAGAGATAGGTGGGAACATGAAAAAAGGCTGAAAGTTCATACTCAGGGAAGTGGGTTGCAGAGGGGAAAAGGGCATCCTCAACCCGCCCTGGAGTGCTTAATTATGGGAGAGTTAGAGTCTTCTATCTCTTCTCATTATTTTGGCCAATTCTACCAGCTCTGCATTTTAACAAGGTCCCTTGCCGAAAGTGTTAAACCATTAAAACAAATAAAAGGCGGCGCAGGCATTTTATTTTTCATTGCAGCATTGCTTTTAGGATCTCACCACTTGTAAGATCCTGAAGTACAGCAGTCCTAGTGTTCGAGGCTGTCAGCAGTGATAAAAGGACCTGAAAAACGATGTCTCCTTAGACAAGAGCAGTGCTGCAATTCAGACAGCAGAACATACACAGCTTTGGTTGGCAAGTTACTAATTATGGGTTAAAAACACTTCGTGTTCACAGACTTGTAGTATTGCTTTGCAAGTTACTTTAATCCATGTATATTTAGTTTCAGCTTGCAGTCTTTGAAAACAACCAAAACCCACAGACTAAAATATAATTAAATATTTAAAGTATTTGATAGTTTAAAAATTGTTTGATTTTGATGGCTCAGGATGCATGGTGGGAAATTTGGGATGAGAAATTTTAGACCTGTCAAAATAAAGAGAGCACCGAGCTCTCTATAGCTACCCATGGGGAGTGTGGAAACCAGGCTTTCCCAACACCTACTTACAGCTTTTGCCGTTGCAAGATGTTATAGTGAGATTATCCCTTGTCTTGCAAAAGTGCAAGTAGAAAATAAAAATTTAAGGGGGGAATTTTTAGGAACTCCTTTAGGCTTAAAAAAATCCTACCCTAAATGTGGGGCATTATTTTCATAGTAAACGAATTGTGATAGAATTCTTATTATTTTTTAAATGGCTTTAAACCAAGAAAAGATTGCAGTGTTCCTAGTTAAACAGTATAACATCATGTTATGCAGGCTGGCATATTGACCACTGAAATCACCTAAGTGTTAGACAAAAGCTTATTTTAAAAAAACATTAAAGTCTTATAAAAACTACATAAAGTACATAAATATTCAGGTTTAGATTTTTAATTTGGGAATTGTAAAATACAAGACAACATACTTGCTGAGACTCAGTTAAAAAAAAAAAAAAAAAAAGAAATCANAAAAAAAAGAAAAAAAAAAGAAACAGGATGAAGATGTAGCAGCCTGAATACTGGACATACTTTTATCATCAGGGTAAACACAGTTGTCACTCCTTAGGTTATCCACACCACTGGAAGTATAATATGCTTCCACAGTATAGACTGTTTTTTTAAAATATACAAAGCCATTAGATTTAAAAACAGGTTTTACTAGGACTGTAGTTCAGAAGGTGAGTTTCTTCCATGTGACACAATAATTTTAAATATAGTCTTTATAAAAGTATAATATATATTTTCACAATTTTTTTTTCAGATTCATTCCAGTTATTACCTTCATATTACATATTATTTACACATCTGAATACATGAGTGATAGGTTCACATCTCAAGTTCAATCAATAATCTTAACCTCAGAGAAAGTTACATTGTGGAATTGGACTTTCATCTTTACTGATGGAGTCTCAAGCTTTCCTGCTTAAATAAATAAAATTGCCTCCAGCTGAGAACCTGCCTAACCAACATAACTGAGATATGCAGAGATATCAAAGCTGTGATTTCCCAATTAATCTTGCAAAAAGAAAACTGAATATATACAAGTTTTCTTCTTTTGTAGGAATCCCCTCATTTATAGTTTGTTTGATTTCTAAATCATACAACTATTATAATGGGGGAATGGTATACTACTTAGCTTTAAGTTAAATGAAATTTTTGTTGTAATCAATTAAAACAGACAGACTTATTGAAAAAGAATATAAAGGATTCAGTTCTGAACTTCATAAATAGAAACCAAAGAATCCCAAACATGAGCGAGCTTGTGAAAAGTAACACAAAACCCAACTCGGATCACATGTATGAGGATGTGCATCTAACTTGATAAAATCTGCTGCCAGGGTCCTAAGAAGGAAGCGGTATCATCATAGAAAACAAGGCTGGCGGAGACCTGAAGAGGACATCTTGTCCACATCTGTGCCCGACAGTGGAATCAGCTAAACCAGTGCCATCTCTGATGGGTGCTTGGCCAACCAGTCCCAGAAGATTACTGGGATGGAGACTGAGCAGCCTCCACAGGCATTCCAGACCAATACTTAACTACTGCTGGTATGAGAAGGCTTGTTCTGATGCCTCCCTTAATCCCCGGCTGTAACTCCATCCCGTACTCATGGACCCATCCACCATGAGAAGAATTTATTCCTTTTCCCTTCATAGTCATATTTTTTAATATACTGTTCCCATACCTCTCCTCAGCCTCCTTTTCACCAATCTAAGCAATCCCAATGCCTTCAGTGGGCCCTCGGGAGCCGTTTTCACATCCCATCTGTTCACTCTGCAATTAGTCCACATCTTTCTGCCATTTTTGTGCCAATTGTTGGACATAACTTTTTGTTAAAGTTTTACCAGCACTGTATAGAAAACTTGGAAAACTTCAAGGGCATCCCGAACAAAAGGCTCATCTGTGCAACCCAACATGAGGTTTGCCTTTATTTTTCAAAAGCATTTAATTATTGTTGCATTCAGTTTGTGATTTATTTTTCCAAACCTTTTCTGCCCTACTGCTTCCCATCCACTCATTCCCTATCTGTATTTGCACAGTTGGGATATTCCTGTGCAGTTAATATGCAAAGACTCTATTCCACTGTCAGTCCCCAAGTGGCTTATATAGGCTAATTTTCTCTCTACATAACTATTAATTTATAATTGTGCTCCAAAATCAAAGGCAGAACCATCTTCTCAGGAAGAAAAGTTGGAAATACCATTTAAAAATATTTTGCATCAATTAATCCTGTTCAATACACTCATGTTTACAGAACAGTGATTTAAAAGAATGCCCTGTCAAATACTTCAGACTGTAACAGTGTGAAGTTTGCCAGAAGAAAATATAAATCTAGATTACTATGGCTGTAGTGATTGTGGGAGGGTGGCACACAGGAAAGAGAAGAGCAAAGAAATAAGGGAAAACACGAAAGGGGAAAAAAAAAAATTAAATTATATATGCTCATTTCCATTATCAGTTGCCTTGTCCGGAAAAGTTTTTCTACTTTGCATGCCCCCCCGCTTCTATTTTTTCTTCCCTTGTACTTAGCAAGGCACTGTTGTGGATTTGGTCTCGCTGTAACTAAATACTGCTATAGGAGGAACACACACCCCATACCCAAAGTGCTTTACAGGAACTCTGTCTTAACTGTTGAGGTTTCCCAAGGACCTCCCAGGAACCATAGCATGAGTTATGTCCTAAAGTTTTGCTACTGAGTTTGTGGAAAAGTCAGTGAAGAAAAGAAAGCTCCAAAGCTGCTGGGCACCCAAACTAGGCATCCCCTGGGCAGCTGCCTGAGTCCAACAGCCACAGAGGTGAGAGGTTTCCCCTCACGCAACCATTGGTTACAAAGGTGGACTGAGGCCCTTCTTCAGCTGCAATGTGGGAAAAGCCTGTTTTCTTCTTGAGCGACTACACAAATGATGGAGTGCAGAAGGACAGCCCCTCAGCCACAGCTAAAAGATACATCTGGGAGAACAAACCAGGCAGAACCTGACACTGAGCTCAGCCTCTCTCCAGCAGACGCAGGTCCCAGCTCCTATGCTTTCCACTCTGGACCATCCATGTGTTTTAGAGAGTCTTGGACTAAAGCACATTCACAGCTCTGAGGGCCTCTCTGGGAGGGGAATCGCCTTTGGGAGGGTAACAGCCCAGCTGTGCTTTCCAGGAGAAGGCGAACCAGAAAGGAAGAATCCATAGGATAAATGCTTTCCCGTGTCAACCTCCAGAAGTATAACCAAGCACATTTTTGTGGATTTGTGTGGTTTTAAATGAGACAGGTCTTTTTGCCAAATACTCCGTATCTTGTTTAGCAGTAACTTTCTCACTTGAAAGAGTTTCTAACTTGCAGCAGAGAAGAGTTGCTTGTGGCAAATTTCAAGAACAGATCAGCTTGCAATCCTCAGTTCTGTAATATTTATTTTGAACATACCAGAGAACCTATCCCCTTTGCAACTTTTAGCCTCACAAATCTTTTTATTTCAGAGTTTCTTTTTCCTCACTCTCCTTTTTTCAGTACAAATAATGAGTATAAATTGCCATGGAAAGATGCTGTGCTCTAACCCCTAACTGAAGTCCAGTCCCAGGGCAGGCAAGGAGAGCACAGACTACTGAAAGACTACTAAAAGAAGTACGAGCATGTACATCATCTGATTTCTTTGCTAAGAGTGGCAGATGTGGTGCTGGGTATACTCACTCTAGTTCAGAGAGACCAAACTCCAACTACGGTTCCTGCCTGACCCTCCCTTAAAGCAGACAAGGTGCTGGGTCTTACAACAGGTCACAATTCCTTCTCTTAAATAGGAGATTGTTAAACACCGAGCAGGGTGGGTAGAGCAGGAAGTGGAAAAAACAAACAGTATCACAGGAGGGAGGTTAACTGCATTTCTCGTTTCCTGACTATGCAGTGTGATCAAAGTTTGAAAATACTACTCCTATAAGCCATTTGAAATTTAAATACCTGAGTACCTATGGAAAGCATACAAGATAAGAATCAGAGACAAAGCATTTAACATCCCGCACTTATATTTTTGCAGTTACAGCATTTTTTCCTCAGATGATCCATTTTACACTCGTATTTCTGCACTGTGTAAAATATGTGTGTAAATAAAATTTACAGAGGCTTCTTTTGCACAGATCAGACAAATACGTACAAGACAAGAAAACAAGTTTTTAATAAAAACGCCACATGCATAAAGGTCTTAAAATACTTTTAAAAAAACAACTTTAAACTGTGTGCAAAATTAGGTAAAAAAAAATACTTTTTTTTTGCCATTTCAAAGAATGTAGTAGATCAGATTATGTACGTTCAGGCTAAACTATTCCTGTGTTAAGAGCAGCTTAATACTTTCTTTATCAAGAAGAAACCTGCAAGGACTTGTGTGATTTCGGTACCCGTGCTCTCAGTGAAGGGCTTAGTGGTCTGTGTGCGCATGTCTGAAAAATTGTGCATTAACTTTAAAACAGTTAGAGATCCATCTGATTTCCAGAGTTCTGATGACTTTTCTTGAGCACAATTGGCTTGAGCAGTCGTAAAACAGGGAACATACTCAAAATCTCCATCTAGGCTCGCTGTGTTTGTTCAAAACATCAGAAAGGGTGGAGGAACCTGCATGAAAGAGTTGTGCAGGTCACTGAACCCCACGATAAAAGCAAATCTTAATTTCTTGATTTCCAAAATATCAAGTCTGTACTGAAGAATCAAAAGGTTTAGTTTTCACCTTACACGCACAGGATTTCAATGACATTTTAGAGAAACATTGTTCTCTCTAACAGAAGAGTATGCCAGAATTTGTTCACTATTACATGACCTTTTAGCTTTCAAGGTGAAGTTTTACAGTCAACCACATCATGGCAATACCATTACTATCCCTCAGTGCCTGCTTTGCTCACTTCTACCTTCCCATCTCTGAGCTGACACAGGTACTCACACAGCTAAGCTGTAAAGTGGATTGGGGGAAAACAGACTGAAAGACAGACCCCATGGGTTCTTCCAGTTGGATCAGCTCCCCAAGTGAGGTCACTGCGTGGCAATGCTCACCATAGACAAGCAGCAGTGGGTGGATGGGAAGCAATGAACGATAGTTTAAGCCAGGATGCTACTAAGCACCCAACTATGGCCTCAGACTGTTAGTTATAGGGATGGGGTTTAGCTTTATCAATCCAGCCAAAAGTCGGCTTGTTGGCCAACTAGCTGAGATGGTCACTTTTGTTTTCACACATGCTGTACTTCATTTAGCAGGACTCTTAGAGCAGATGACAGCGAAGTGATGCTAGAGGTAAAGATTTTGCCCAGAAATGGAATACACCCTGCGTTAAGTTGCCTTTGTCAGAAAAGAGGAAGAATTAAAAAGATGGCATTTTTTGTTGTTATTTTTCAGACAGGAAGGTGAATAAAGGAATAGAAGAAAGAAAAGGGCATAAAAGAAATCTTATCACTTCTTTGACTATGTATTTTTAAAAGACTGGAGATTACAAAAGCATTTTTCATAAATATATTTCTACATCTTCCTCTAAGACTACTGCACATGATAAAGCACACAGTGCAGCCATCAGTACACTGCTTTTCAGTTTAACTTGCATTTTTCTTCACAAATGCTTTCAGAGTGACTTCACCCTTTGACTATTCCTATGCAGAAGATCAAGTAAACCAAGCTTGAAAGGCTGAAGTGGCCTGATCAGAAAGCTCACAAAAGCAAGAGAGTAGCTGCCAGTTATACAAACACAATCTACTTCATTGCTTCAATTTTAAATCAGCACGAGATTTAGAAGTCAGATTCTATAGTTACCTAAGAAAGTAGCTCATTCTGCTTAATGAACGCTATATCCTAGTGCATTGCTAGGAGAGTAACAACATCTCTGCACTTTGCTCCTTGGAAAACTGACTCTGAGGAGCTTTTTGGAGGCTCTCAGTACTGATATTAAAACTTGAAGGAGTGTGCATTTGGAGCCCTGGGAAGTATGCAAAGCAGCAGCCCATAACAAGACTGAAGTAGTCAAAAACCTTTAAATGAAGGCTTTAGTAGCCAAGATCTTATATGCTGCAGTGTGACATTCTGGACATAGCGAACAGTAGCCATGTTCCCAGGGCAGCAAATGAAAGATTATGTTGACTGTGGTCATAATCTGAAGCAAACACTAAGATACCCCCAAACCCATCTCCTGGGGTTCGTTATCCTTACCTTCTCTAAGGAAGTCTAACTGCTGGGGCCTTTAAATGCAAATCCATTCTTTGGACACTGTCCTGGCCGGATCACTTGTGTGTACAAGTCCATCCTCTGCTGCATACTACAAACACAAGTTAAGATAGAAGCAATCAGAAGCCAAACTAGTGCAAAAGAGAGCCAACAGCTAGCTATGCAACCTTAACCTTTCTTAAAGCCCTGGGCAGATATCAAAGTTCAGGCCACATAATTAGACATTTGTAATGCTCCCATCACCATGGCATCAAGAGCAATTCAACAGAAACTACACTGGGGTAACCAGCCTCCTCTAAGAGCACAACTCATGGATACACACAGCATCTTGTCGTAGAAGACTGTCTCCAAACTCTGGCAGTCACAACTGACTGGTCTCAAAAGAGCGTTCCTGGAGATCAGAGACAAACACACCTCCTGTACAGCCAGTGCTACATGTAGTCTCAAAGTCTCTAAAGCAAAAGTTAACAAGCTCACTACTAGGTAGATCTGCATAGGCCATTTACCACTGAAGTCCTAATACTGAGGGATGCCACTGGCATTTCCTACTTATAATACAATTGTAAGATGAAAGTAAAAAAAAAAAAAAAAGGAAATAAACCCCACCAAAAGCCCATACTTCTTCCTCAAAGCCACTTTGATCATTTTGCTTTATCTCCTGAGCATGACTTCAAGCACCTACCATTTCCATCATCATTTTCATGCTACTCCTTAGACCTAGGATAGCCTCCCCAAACCACATTAAAAAGGTAGTTCCCAGACCACCTCCACTTCTGTTCTCCAAACTCATGGCTATAAATATACCATGGGAAAGCTTCCACTGGGGACTATCAGTTTTTCCTTTGCTTGCTTACATCTGTGTTTAAATCCTTACCTAACGTGATATTCATGGAGACTAAGTTTAGCCCAAAGGCTACCGTCCCAAGATGGCTTGTACAGGAGCCTTCCCTCCCCGTGAGTCCTACAGTGTTAGCCTGTATTCAGTCTCTCAATATTAAATCTCATCTTCTTGAGTTCCTCTGCAACTTTTAAGTCCAGTAGGTGCATTTGCCTCCAAGCATGTGTTCTCACCAAGCATATTTTCAGTCTCGCCATTCCCCAGTTCCCACTATCTGCAAAGCCCTGGATCTTCTTCACACAGCACAGTATGGAGGGGGATAACTCAGTCACAGCAGGCAACAAGCAAGTCCAGCAGACAAGCCATTCCTGAACACAAAGTACAGATGTTTATGGTTGCCCTTCAGACAAAAGTCTTCAAGAGGTTTGACTAAGCAAATGCAGTTGCCTGAGGTCTAGCACTACTACTTCTACAGTGAACAGCTATCCGTGTCTAGAAGGATAGCTGTTTTTCCATAGGAACTGCTTATAATGCGTGTTTATCCCCACAATATTGTGTTCCTGAGTACCTTTGTGAGTAATTCTCCACTGTTGGCTCCACTATATAGCAGAGATGGTCTGATGCCAAAGATGACACTTCCGATCATTTATATGAATTTTGAGCCTATTGTCAGAAAACCATCTATGGGAAGTTAAGATTTTATGCTGTAGAATAGCATCTTCATGCAAATTTATCACAATAAAACACTTCTCACTAATGGCTCCCTTCATGCCTTTTCCATAATTTATACAATTTTCCTAGTCTGTAACAAAATACTACCACAGTCAATATACCTATGTACTACTCAGCTCTCAGCTTCTCAAATACAAGATCCAAGGGCCACCTGATGACATTTAGGAGGCTGAAAATGTCTTCCGCCCCCAGTGCACCATTTAGCTTTGGAGCTTATTACCATCACATGCTGTCTGTCTACAACCCCGAAGTTTAAAATGTGGCTAACTGGCAAGGAGATGAATCGGTGGCAGATATGCCCATCCACAGTTTGGATGCAAGCTCCAGGTCAGTGCTCTCCATTAGCCATCTGTCAAATACATCCAAGGAAGGAGCTCTCCACAGCTGCCAGCCACGTTAGCAAGACAGTATTTGCTTTTATTACTTATATTTCGTGGACTCTTTAGGCACAGCATGTTTCGTGGTCAATGGCAACTGCCACAGATTAAAGGTTAGTGCCAGAAAGGGACAAGCTTGTCTTGCTTTAAAGCAATATTAATGCCATGATAATACAATTTATTCAGGACTAATAAAAATACTCTTCCCTAACACTCAAAATACTCATAGTTCGTAGATGTTAGAAGCTTTGATATGCTTTGTCAGGTCTTCCATATCCTTATTCAAATTACCATAAAACTGTAGCTAGTTAACAGACCTTTGTTTTGTTTTGATTTGGCAGTTTCAGCAAACATCCTTTTTTTTTTTTCTGCTAAAGTGTCAGTTAATCCATGAGAGTTTCCAGCTATTCCTAGATACACGTATATATAACCTTTAATAAAAAAATAACTTACTCTTTGTTTCATTGAACAAGATGCACCCCCCAGACTATTTGCAACTGCATAACTTTGTGGAAAGAGTCATTAACATTCATCCTTTCAGCCAGCCAGCTGCAGCTACCAAAAAGGGTAATTTGTGCATCTGAGATAAGAAAACAGAACACTGTAAGAGAACTTAAGCTATAGAATAGTTTAAATTTTTCTAGAATCCTTATGAAAACAACCCCCTTACTTCCGAAACTCCTATAAAGAGCAAGGAAGGAGGCATTTTTCCAGTTTTCTTTGCAGAGTTGATTCTTACTAGGGGGGATAAAAAGCCCAACCCCCAAACCAGACCATGATGCAGCTTTCTGAGGTAAATAATTTAGCAAGGCAAGGTAGAGTTAACCTGCATCACTGTTAAAAAAAACTAAACAAGAAACCACCAAAAAACAGTCACACAATGAGACAGACACCTTAGGCAATCTAGCCTTCCTTTTGAAGCAAGGCTATGGCCCTTGTCTTTGGAAAGTAACGCTGTTAAACTGAAGTTCCTCTGCCTCCCTGGCCCCTGCCGAGAGACAGGCCACAGAGCTTGCAGTGGTGGGTCATGAGAGCTTTAGCTGGGTGTCCCAGAGAACAGCTTTCCCACTGTCCCAGCCACTTGGCCCTACTGCTGAGCCCCCTCGTGCTTTCCCCTCAGCTTTGGTAGGACAGCACTTAGTAGGACAAAAGTGTTTCCCCTTCAGTTCTCTTCCCTCTGCATCCCTCTATTTTTATTATTACTTCTACAGGGTCCTTATCTGTTTCAAGGAAGTCAGACACCTCTGTAAGACTCGAGTTATTCAGGCTAACCCTGCTGGCTTTGCACCGAGATGCTACAAGCACTTGCTAATTCATAGCACCACCTTGGAGATAAAGATAACGGACAGCTTCAGCAACAGGTTAGGCTAAGGGCGCTACCTGCTGTAATTCCCCAATACAAGGTAACATATGGGCTGCCCCCAGCCATTTCTGCATTCCTCCAACCTGAGGGGTGACAACCTCCTGGAGGAACAGCAGCAGGTAACTTAGGAGTGGTCATGTCTCCAGATGGAAAAGCAGTAGATAGAGGACACGAGTAATGAAAAGTGTCCAGGGAGGAATACGAGACAAGTAGCTTTCCCAGCCTATCTTCTCTAGTTAAACAAACCCCAGGAACAAATACTTGCATATTTTACATGGGGTCAAAGAGGATTTCTACAGCCACTATTAGTAGTTGCCTATCACTACATGATGATGCAGTGCAAGCCCTTAACTCTTTTTATATGAATCTAGTTCTTGGAATCAAACATCATCTGAAGCATTTCCCAGTGCAAACCTTTTTTCCTTATGAATTGATCCTTCTTCTTGGATCTAATCAACAGCCAGTTTTTTTTTCCAATCAATATTTCTGAGATTGTGGTATTCTCCAAAGACTCTCAAAATAAACCACAATTAAGTTTCAGAAATCAGTTTTGGATGCAAGAACAAGTTTTCACATGTTCTAAAGGCTGATGTTGGCATTCAAATAGCATTTATGCACCTCAAGGGATCCCAAACATTCATCACTAAAGCATTATGTAGAAACATTGAGGATCACCATCTCTCCTGTTTCATTTCCTAATAATTTTTTTTCATTATACATTTGCTTAGCAGATACCAATATCCAGAAGGAAGCTGTGGTTTATATTAAAAGTGGGTTTGAGTTGGGAGCAGTAAGCATACATAACCAAGCAGGTTTTCAGATCTCTGCCAAGTATCCTGCAGGTCAGTCAAGAGAACCACAGACATACCCAGCACTATTTGCACGTAGGAACAGACGTGCATAGACACCATCTATAAGTTTCACTTCCCTGATTTTCTATCCCTGTTTTTCCTATGGCTTTGTTCTCTGTAGTCATGGAATGGTTTAGGTTGGAAGGGACCTGAAAGATCATCTAGTTCCAACCCCCTTGCCATGGGCAGGGACACCTCCTACTAGATGCGGTTGCTCAAAGCCTCATCCAACCTGGCCTTGAACACTTCCAGGGATGGGGCCTCCACAGCTTCCCTGGGCAACCTGGTCCAGTGCCTCACTACCCTCACAGTAAAGAATTTCTTCCTGAGACCTAATCTAAGTCTACCCTCTTCTAGTTTGAAGCCGTTGCCCCTCATCCTATCACTACATGCCCTTGTAAAAAGTCCCTCTCCAGATCTCTTGTTGGCCCCTTTCAGATACTGGAAGGCTGCTATAAGGTCTCCCTGCAGCCTTCTCTTCTCCAGGCTTGAAAAAGTTTTTTGTTTTTTAAGTATTAACTATTTTCTGCTCTGTGACAACAGATGCTGAAGATATCCTTTCATCAGGCTACTGATTGACAGCTTCTATTAATTTTAGGACTGTAAGACAGGTCCTGTATTGCAGCTTAGTCTTACTATGTATCCCTCACCATACTACTCAGAGGAACGCTAGTAGCGGAAGTCACGGGGGAGAAACGAAAACCGAAGGGGCAGGGAAGAACAACTTGTCAAACTCATCCACTAGTGTTTCAAGATTAAATTAGCCTCCCCCTTTGCTAGATCTAGGAAGCCCAGCAGACCCTGAGGAGCTCTGCAGCACCCCAAAGCCAGATCTTCTGACTGAAACCAGCAGGAGGAACAGCAAAAAGCAAAAGGTGCACATCACCAAGCAGTCTTCAGAAAACCTCAAGGAAATTTGACAGAGCACCCCAGCATCTGATGAACAGCAGATTTTTTTTTTTTTTTCCAGAGACCAATAGAGATTTTTCAACTATTCCTTGGGTTAGCACAGGTCACAGGTATAATGTGCACGTATACACAAGCTTGCAGCATAATGCCTATAATGTTCATTGCTGGAAAGCAGCCCAAAAGCAGGAGGAAATGCAGCTTCAGTATAAAGCCTTTTTAGAAGTGGGTGGTTCATCATACAAAGTTTGAGAGAGGCAAAACTAGTAAATTCTGTGGTATAATTACTGAAGTTGAAAGTTTTAACATGGTGCTTTGTTCACAAAAACTAACAAGACATGCTATTAGCAAAAGTATTTACATAACCAATTTACATAACCAGAAGAGTTTTCCTTTTTTAAGGCAATGGAATGTTTATTCATATTTAAAGAAAGAAAGGCCATATGACTTGACAAATAGCAGAAATATGAGCGCTAAATCTTAAGGTCACCTGTTAATCAACTAGAAACATTTAGAACACCATGACTGCTGTTTAATCATGGACAAATACCACAGACTTAACAGGGAAGTTTGTGGGGGTTTTTTGTTTGTTTGTTTTTGTATGTTTGTTTTATTTTCAGCTTTAAGGAGCCTTATTCCAAGATCAATCCAACTCTACACCTAGAAACACCAAAGGCTCCGTCAGTAGATGCCATCCCCACTTTTAACCGGATAACCTGCTGCCCACTCAATGCATATCTAACCTGTCTGCCTACTGCAATCACTTCCCATATAAGTTAATGGTAGCACAACAACAAGCAGCAACGGGAACAGAGCCAGAAGCACTTGCTGCCACAGAAGACTGCAATGGCCTGCCCTCAGGACTTTCAACACACCCCTGTACAGGGCTGCTGCTAAGTAAAGAGAAGCATCCAACAATGTATTTTTGCACCTTGAATAACCTGAGATCACCTGGCCTTCACTGCAAATGTTTAAAAAAAAAGCCACCTGCATGGATGACACATGCCCTGAGGCGCAACAGGAGGATTTTCTCTCCCACCACTGAACTGCTGTAAATAAGCAAAAGGAAAAACTATACTCAAACTGATCTCTGCAGCTAGCTTGCACAATGTGGTAATATCAATTAATCCCTCATACTAATTCAAGTGTTTTACTAGACAGCAGAGGAAAAGTCAGCAGCTCTTGCTGTCACCTTCTAACCAAACATCAAATCATTCAGTATATTAAGCAAACAAAAAGAACTGGGATCTGTAAGTAGAAGAACCTCCACCAGCATCCATGGTGGTATTTTCTGTGGTGGGTTGAATAAGACTTGGACACTGCTACCAGCAACGACATTTTATAAGCTTATCAACTTTGAAGAAAAGTGTTTCGGTTTTTTAATTTAAGTAATTTTACTATCCAGATACGCAGGTACCTATCAATCAGAGCATTACCATCTGCTGCTTTTCAGACACCATGGCAGTTTTACTAATTAAAACCTACAAGTGAAGAGATAATGACAGCCTACGGAGGCATGCAGCAATTGGTCTTCCCTGCTAATGCACTCCTTCTCCAATGAAATATAGTAGTAGTTAAAGGCATCCCTGCTGTTCTAATCTTTGGCAAGACACCTTCACTTAGTAAAGTGAATCATTAAGGCTTCCCCCCAAAACAATCACCAGATGAGTTTGTGCCATTAACTAAAAAGTTGAGGTTGTTTTGACAAGTCCATGATGGAGACCAGCTCGCCATGAGCAAGGATAGGTAATGAAGAGTCCCAAATTCTGCCACTTGATGTAAACATGTCAACTCCAGTTGCTGGACAGCAAGTAAAAGCCACCAGTAAGTAGGCTTTTATGTTCAGTGAGCCCATTCAACTGCAGATGTGATCTCATGCAATCCAAGTTGACGTACTTATAAAAATAAAAAAAGAAAAAGCATAGTACAGCCTAAGAGCTGCAGTCCAGAGTGTTGCTATGACGCTATGAGTGCAACTAAGCTGATGAAGAGGTTTTGTTTCTGGCTGCTGCTGTTCTCCATCTGTGACACATCTCCCAGGCTAAATACACATATGGTTGCTTCCTAACCCAGTTCTGTCAAGCAATGCTGGTTAGCCAGACACACAGATATGCAAATAAAGCTGCTGGCAGCAGGTCTGGATGATATCACTCCTAATCCAGCCCACTTGTTCCCAGTTTTGCCAGTTTAAACTGGCTGTAGTTTAATTGTGCTTCAATATGCATATGATCAATGACCAAGGTTAGAAAAAAGCCTCATTTTTTCCCCGGGATGGACCAGATCTTCCATAATGATCATCATGGAGAACAAGTGAGGCTTTCTTCTATCCTGAGTAATTTTATTTTTATACACACACTTTTTATGTATGTATGCATACACAGATCATTAATATGTATGTATGGTGCATATGTATATATCTATGAATACTTTCACAACTTGATTAGTGTATAGATGAGAAAAAACTGTACCTAATCCATAGCAGGAAGAGGCAGAAGTGGACAGATGAGAATAACAAATTACCCTGTGTTTCCTTGTGCAGCAAGTATCAGAATCATGCCTTTAACCACCACACGTGAAGAGCTTTTCATTCAAATCACTCCAATGGAGAGAGCTGTACATAGAATCATTTCGGTTGGAAAGGATCTTAAGATCATCAAGTCCAACCATTAACCTAACACTGCCAAGTCCACCACTAAACCATGTCCCTCAGCACCACATCTACTTGTCTTTTAAATACCTCCAGGGATGGTGACTCCACCCCCTCCCTGGGCAGCCTGTTCCAATGCTCAACAACCCTTTCAATGAAGAATTTTTTCCTAATAATATCCAATCTAAACCTCCTCTGGTGCAACTTGACACCATTTCCTCTCATCCCATCACTTGCTAGTTAGGAGAAGAGGTCAACCCTCACCTCTATACAACCTCTTCCCCTCAGCCTCCTTTTCTCCAGACTAAACAACCCCAGTTCCCTCAGCTGCTCCTCATAAGACTTGTACTCTAGGCCCTTCACCAGCTTCATTGCCCTCCTCTGGAACCTCAATGTCTTTCTCAATGTCCAAACTGAACACAGTATTCAAGGTGGGGCCTCACCAGTGTCAAGTACAGTGCTCTAGACTCTATCAGCTTTGTTGCCCTTCTCTGGACATGCACCAAGCACCTCAATGTCTTTCTTGTAGTGAGGGGCCCCAAACTGAACATAGTATTCAAGTGAGGCCTCACCAGTGCTGAGTACAGGGGGACGATCACTTCTCTAGTCCTGCTGGCCACACTATTTCTGTTACAAGCCAGGAAGCTGTTGGCCTTCTTGGCCACCTGGGCGCACTACTGGCTCACATTCAGCCGACTGTCGACCAACACCCCCAGATCCTTTTCCGCCAGGCAGCTTTCCAGCCACTCTTCCCCAAGCCTGTAGCATTACCTGGGGTTGTTGTGACCCAAGTGCAGGACCCAGCACTTGGCCTTGTTGAACCTCATACCATTGGCCTCAGCCCACTGATCCAGCCTGTCCAGATCCCTCTGTAGAGCCTTCCTATCCTCAAGCAGATGAGCACTCCTGCCCAGCTTGGTGTCATCTGCAAACTTACTGAGGGTGCACTCGATCCCCTTGTCCAGATCATTGATAAAGATACTAAAGAGAATAGGCCCCAATATTGAGCCCTGGGGAACGCCACTCGTGACCAGCCACCAACTGGATTTAACTCCATTCACCACCACTCTTTGGGCCCAGCCTTCCACACAGTTTTTTCCCTAGTGAAGAGTACACCCATCCAAGCCATGAGCAGCCAAATCCTCCAGGAGGATGCTGACACAACAGGCAGATAACTCAAGCTTAGCCACTATTAGACTGGCACAGCTGAATACTACTACAAACACGTTGGAAGAGACCCATGCTCACAGCAGTACCAGTATCTCTCAAGATAAATACTACTTCAAAGATGCAAACAGACAAGTTCACCTACCCACCTTGATTCAATAGCACAAGAGTTTACCATAGGACAGAACATAAGAATGCTCTTCCAGTTATTTTGAGTTCAAGGACTTCCTGAGCTAGATGTGGTTTCTGTGTATTCACTAAGTCACAATGAATTTCCTGCCCTTGAATTTATCTAGATTGTTTGAACCCACATTAGTTTTCAGCTTCCATGTAATTTTTTGTCTACAAGTCCCACCAGCATGTTACCCATTGTGTAAGCAGCTCCTCTTTCCACTTCACTATTCAAAATAATGTTGAAAAAAGAACAAAGTTTGTGTTCCTACAATTATGGATTTTGACAGAAGCTTTTGAGGTTTTTAAAGGCACTGCTTAGAATTGGATAAATACAGTAAGATTTAACTTGTTTTAAAACTACATATCCCATACCAGTAACTGTCAAGTTTTTGTATGGTAGAAGTTTGAATAGAATGTTAGCAGTTGCCAAATAGCGCAGTTATTCATTACTTTCAATGTACATACATACAGCAACTAGTGCACCTATTTATCCAGGATTAGATAAGCAACGAAACTCCTCCCTCATGAATCTTATTGTTCTTTTCCCTCAACAGCCCAGGACTAGGCAGAGACAGAGACCACTGATTTGCTGTCAGAACATGTTGCCAGATATAATTACAAGCTAAACAGAGATATCAAGGACTGACAGATCCTGAATAACTTGCTCTCCTTCCTTTTCATTAGGGGTTCACTAAAGCTATTTTAATAGCATAGAAGGCATCTATTTCTTTACACCATCAAGTTTCAGCACCAAAGCTATAAGAGCACTAACACAAGTCAGGGAATTCTGGTAGATACTGAAGACCAAACCAATGCCTCCTTCCCCCTCCCCTCCCCCATCTAGGCTGATTACTGTGCAGAGAACGGAATTGGCTATTATAGAGCAACTTGACCTTGCAAAACACAAGTGGTAGAACCTTTTGGCAGCAGGTCAAAGAACTTTCCTGATTTCCATAAGTATTCACTAGTTAGATTTATGAACCATTGTCTGATCATTAGGCACCAGTTCTGTATTGCTTTTCCATGTACATGCATTTAAATGCACCACTTAGTATAGAGGATACCCCATTCTTTCCTGCTGCACATACTTAACATTTTTTGGATTACATTTCAGAACCAGAAAACTCCATTTAAGAGAGTTCTGATTGCTACATGAAAGGGACCTAATTACTTATGGCATCCTTTACAACGCAGAGGAACTTCCCTGAGAAGCAATAAAGCTTAATTTTTTTTTAGAAAAAAATCCCCAAAATATCAGCTACAAAGGATCACTACTTCTATTGGAATATATACAATTTGTCTGTAGATCAAACATTTACTCTGAACAGAAAAACAATATCCAAACACCAGATCTCACAAATAGAAAGCAGCCAAATTGACTCCAGAAATTTTACCTTTTTTTTTGTGAAGGGAGGTACTTGTAATTGGCACAGAAGCTATATAGGAATGGTTTCCTAAGAATAGTATACAACTGTCAGTTAGACAAGACCATAAAAAGGATATTTTAGGATTTGGAATTGATCAGTCTGTAACCAACATATATGCCCACAGCCCAAGCAGCCAGTGATGGGACTCGTGGGATCCCATTCAGTGAGAGATCTCTGTAGGGCCTGGCACTTAGCCTGCAGCAGCCAGTCTGTTATTACTTTAAGTATATATCACAGTCACTGCAAGCTATTACTGCTACTGCGTTCTCATGACATATACAACTATTATCGAGAAACTTGTTTTATATTGCCAGTGCAAGTTCGGAATTTTATTTTTCTTGATCTTACATTAAAGAGGCTGAGTTTGGTAACATTGTCATAACCATAAGACAGACATTGAAGGCATCATAGATATTAACTCATGAGTGAAGAAAACATTTTAATAAAAAAACACAACAGGCAGCTCACAGACGTACTGGTTTGGTGTAAAGTAATAAGAAAACCTTTGTTATCTTACAGGTACTAGAGAGTCCATAATGCTCAACAACTTCATAAGTAGCTATTTGGACCCTTCTCCAGAGATAAAGAAATCACTGGTCAGAATCTAATAGAAGACTTGAGTTCTTTAGCAGGTTTCCTGACAGATGAGGAATGGTTTATGGCTTACAGGGAACGTTGCTCTTTCCAAGTCCTCATGACTGCAGAAGGAAAATGGTATCAAGAGTTTTTTGTTCTGTAGAAGATAGCTAATATGTTCAGAAGAGCCAAAAAGCCCTTCATGAGAGGTGTTTACGAGGTCAGAAATAATACATGCCTCTATATGCTTTACATGTGTGTTCAATACATATATGCTTCAATGCAGTACTTTTATAAATAAGTAAACAGAGTTTTTACCATAAAGGTCAAAAGTTACTTTATTACAAAAACAAAGAGGCAGAATTTCTGAAGCTGTTAGGGCAGACCCCAATCCACTCATCCTAAAGAGGGGCCAAGGCCTTCTTTATGGACAAGTGAAGGAGTACTGCACACACCAGTTCCCACTGAGGGCACAACAATGCAAACTAACAAGTTTAAGAGGCACGTTAGGTGAAAAAACAAACAAACAAAAAACCCCCACTGTAACTGTGTGACTTACGTTTAAAAAAAAATCACTACCTGAAATACTCTAAAACTTGGGAAATCCCTAGATATCCTGAAATTGTTTCCCCTGAACAAGATATCGAACAAGCTGTTCTTGGTAGCTCAAGCCTTGAGCACAGCAGACAATGTTCTTTTGTGAGCATTTGCTGCAAAAAGACTTCTTTGTTCCTGCTTGGTTTCTCCTCTGCTTTACCTGGGGTAGTATGCTGTGTAATTCATGAAGAGCTGAGCCCCAGCAGGGTAGTATGCCGTGGAGGGCTGGAGTGTTCGTGGGTTCAGGAGCATGGATGGCTGATACAGAGCAGCTTCTGTTGGCACAACCGCAGCAGGAGCTGGAAAGGAGTAGGAAGGGGGTGAAAGGCCTAAAGGGAACAAATGGAAAATAGATTAGGACCTTTTGAATTCCAGCATATATATGGTCTTCATTAGCTGAAGAACTCCGCAGTAAGTAAAGAGCCTTCACAAGTTTCTCATTCTCTTGCTCATCACAGAAAATAAGTCTGAGCCACCAACATGAGCCTGACTACAAGTGTTGTTCCCACCCCCCCAATCAAAAACTAAGTCACTAATACACAAAAAGCCACCTCTTGCTCTGGGAATAGGGTCTCTTTCTGAAGAGGAAGCCAGTTTTTCTTGCCTAGGCTCAGATTTTAATGAAGTCTCCAATCAAGAAGTGTGAGACTTCTCCACTGTAAGGAGACTGCTGTGCTAAATATCTGCCTAACATTCCCCAGAGCAGAGGACACCTTTTCATCCTGACACCGTCTATCCCCCAAATAGCTCTGTCTTCAATTAACCAGCAGTGGAGTGAGAAAAGTCATGGCTTTGTAGCTTCAAGTGTTAATAGTGAGTTTTTTTAAAAAAAAAAAAAACAAAACCACAAAAACCAAAAATGCACTTCATGGTGTTTCAGCGAGATGTGAGGCCCTAAATGAATTCTCACTGATGAGAGTTCACCCTCCTCCTTTGCCACTTTTCTTCTCTTCCCTCTTCCTCTCCCCAGTACCATAGAAATGAGCATATAAAAGCTTTAGATATCTCCAAATAGCAGAACTAGAGGCTTACTTTAAAGTGACAGCTGCATTGTGGGATGGGGTAGTGAGAGTCAAAAGGGCTTGTCTGAGGAATACATCACTGGCATTTGTAGTTGGAAATGGGAACACTGCCACCTAAGACTTCCAAAAGTTTGGGACTCTGCCCAAGAACCTGTCCTAGGGGTTGGAAGCTTCTCCTGAGACCTCCTGTCTGGAACAGCTGTCACACACCGGACTACATACTGCAGATCCCTGCTCAGAAGAATACTTGCATTAAAAAAGCTAGTCACCTGGAAAACTTACCTCCTAAGGATTAGGTGAAGGTCTCCTCACACTGAAAAGGAGCCACACCCAAGAATTTTGCTGCCATATTGGCAGCTCTGACTAGGATTTAGAGGACACTTCTTAAAGCCACCAGCAACAATAATACATTTGCATAGAGAGACAGAGAGAAAGCTCCTACTTGACTACCTTGCCATTTATGATCTTGGAAGCAAAGTATTATTTTTCCCATAGGCTCAGATTTATAAGGCACATATGCTTAGTAAGTTAGCCCTTAAATGTTTGGGAGAAGTGCTTTAAGACCTTGTCTAGAAGTTCATATTCATCCTAGTAGCTCTGATGAGCATAATTTTACATGAAATACAGTTTCGGCAATTCTGAGGCCAAAGCTATGTGTATTTTACTCCCACACAGGCAATCTCAATTCTGTTGGAACAACAAAAAGCAAAGGAAGAGTTCAGTCAGTAGGGGTTCAATAGGCAGAACACTTGTGGTTACGTCTCAAAGGAGAGCATTACCAATTGTTTCATAAATTAAGTTTTAGAAGTTAAAGGGGAAGAGCTTTTACTTGACACGTTCACCATGATGAAAAATGTAAATACAAAATCAGTTTAAATGGGAAACTGTTCTTTAAGCTCTAGGCAGGGCTTACAAATTACTTTTCAGAGTCACGGCTCACCCTGGCCAAGTTCAGTTTCAGGGAGGGGAAGGGAAGTTTGCCACTGGAAAAGCAAGAGTAATTTTAAAGTGGTTCTTCAGTCATAGTAATTCACAACCAAAGGGAAAAATAATGATTGCAAGCTGCTGATGATTTAAGATGAAAAGACCTTATTTTAATACCCCCATTTAGCACTCCTTTCCAAGAACCAGAATCAGAGTCAAGAAAGCAGCTCCAACACCTACCCGCACATAGCGTAGAGTATTGGCAAGACCC
This sequence comes from Burhinus bistriatus, assembly GCA_013397275.1. Classification (NCBI taxonomy): domain Eukaryota; kingdom Metazoa; phylum Chordata; class Aves; order Charadriiformes; family Burhinidae; genus Burhinus; species Burhinus bistriatus. The sequence continues at coordinate 178,824 of VYXH01008828.1, forward strand.
ATGCAAAACTTACATGGTAACTTACATGGTGGTGGGGACAAGCCATTTCGATTTAAAGTGCCCCCCATTAATACAAAGTTCATCTCCTCAGCAGAACATTGAAAGACTTCAACATATCTGTCCTTCATAGTCTTCTTATGACACTTCTGTGCAGCCAGAAAAGCGCGGTCTGCAGATTTCATCTGAATAAAAGCATCTCCTGACGGACGTCCCTACAAACAAGGCAGACAAAAAGAAATGTTTCTGGAGCTCCCATGAAGTAGCATCATAGCAGTGATTCGTGTTGTTAAAAGCAGTCTCTTCAGCCGTAAATATTCGTTTCCAAAGTCAAGTACAGTCAGTCATCCCTAGCACTCAACAGAATGTTTAAACTCTCCTCCCTAAAGTTCTCCCCATATCGCTGGGGAATCCTAGTCTGCCCACTGCATCATATGGGCACTCTCCCAACTTGTGCTAACTTGATTGTGTTTATTTACCTGTTTCAATTAAGCTACATTAGAACTTGAGCCTTGTTCTATGTTTAAAAAAAGAAAAAAAGGACATCTATGGGAGAGACTACAATCTGGGACTACTTTGGTAACAGCAGGTCTCAAAGCACCTATTTAGTAAGAATGCAGAATTGGAAGATCTAATCCACATTTATTATCTGTGATTTTTAAAATTCAAGGATAAATACAGTTAAGTGCCAAATATTAAGTGATTTTTTTTTAAATTTTATTTTGTTAAGGCCAATATGGGCTGGAAAGTTTTAGAAGGGTACTAGCCTAAGGCTTGGTATGAGCATGTGGAGGAAAAAATGACATCCTTATATACAACTATAAATGAGTGGGAGACGCAACTGGGAGGAGTCATTTTAGCCACATGCAGCTGCTGACTTGAAGTAGCCAAAACTAGAGGTAGAGATCTGAAGCCAGCTCTAACTTAAGTTCTGGGCCAGTTCTTCTAGTTTCAGAGGGAAGAACAACTTTATCACAGTTGTTCATGATTAGATGGTTGAAATCAGGAATAGTGGGAGTAGGGAGAGCATGCAGAAGGATAAAAATCTAGTAGTCAGGCAAAAGCAGTATCTGGGGAAAAAAAATCTGACAGCTTTGGGCATGGGTGGCAGACAGCCCTCGGGACTATCTATACACACCCCCTGCCCCAGTTTCTTCCTCCAGGTTCTTTTGTTACTGCTGGCAAGGGCTGATACTACTGTAAACCATTACTTGTGCTTTAGCATCTGCATCTGTCCCAGCTCTGCACTTCCCTTATAGTTTTTCAGCCTTCTCTTAGGAATCTCTTTAGATAGAGAGGTACTGGAATAACCCTAGTCCCTTCTCCCTCCCCACATCCCTGAAACACAGAAGACCTACTCCAGGACAAGGAAGTATTTTGCAGTTTCAGTTTAGGCTTAGTGTCAACCAAAACCATTTTAGAAGAACCATTTTTATACCATAATAATCAGTGTAATTAGTGCAACCACTCAGGGAATCTCCATAGAGTTAGAGGAGCTCTCCTCCCCCTAAAGTCACAAGATTATGCAGATAAAGGCAATCACAACAATGCACGATCCTTTGTCTAAAGAGTTTTGGTAGAAACTGCTTCCACAAAACAATGGCAAAGATGTGACTGTTTATACATGTCAACGAGCTGTTAATCATGGTGCTTAGCTGTCACTGTTTAAAGACAGCAACCACACAGTTCAGGAAACCCGAAGCTTCAGCTTCTGACTTATGCCATAGGAAATCCTGTCTCTAAAAGACCGCAGTCACATTTGTCCTCAAATATACCTGAGGCACATTGTTCAGCAAGGCAGGAGCAAACCACTCCTTTGAGAGCTAACACTGCCCGCACTTTTGTTTTGAAGATACTCCCCGCCTGGTGCAAAAGGAGTCATGCACGCTGTTGAGCAGGACTCTTCAGTGCAAGCCTCCTACCATGCAGGGTCACAGCTGCTGCTCTGGGAGCACCAAGCCCTCCAGGACTGTGCCCTAGCTTTAGGCACATGGGTCTCAGTAACAGAAACCACTCTAAAGCAAACGCAGCAGCAGGGTTCAAATAAGTCAACCCATCTAATGCCAGTAGGTTTTCAGAGAAGAGCTAAAGGCTAATTAATGCCATTAGTGTCAATCCCAAAGGTGTCTCCCTATTGACATCATCAGAAGGACCGTGTTCGCACATACAGACAGTGGGTACAGACTGGCTAGAAACATGGTGACTACCAACCTGGTGATTTAGTACCATGTGAACTCCATGGGTTCGAATATCTGTAGAAAACTCGCCCAAGAACTCCAGGATGTCCTCTATAGTAGCAGCATAGGGAAGGCCACGCAAGCGTATGCAGTCTCTGATGTTAGTGGGAGGCACGAATTGTTGAGGTAATACTGGAAGAATAGGAGGTGTTGGGAGAGGAATGAGAGGCGTGGAGGAGTATCTGTTCAGCACCTGTGTGAAAGAGAGAAACAGAGGTTACAGAAAGCCTCCTTACTCATTCTTCAACTCAGAGGAGCTGAATGTAACACCAATGCCATCCGTTTTCACTCTGGGCAGTATTTTAAGGGAAAAAAAAGTGAGCTACATTCTGGGCTTAAACCACAGCAGCAGTGCTTAGAATTCAATAGAATTAGAATTCAAGTAAATCTTTGGATCATTCTTTCTTGAGAAGGATAATTTTGTTTTGGAGAATTTACGTGAATTGTTAAGCAACTCTCAGAAGATGTGTTAGAACATGAGACCTGTATTTCTACAATACTTTTATTGGGAAAATATCCCAAAACATCCTACTGTCTACAGAGTTATGGTTACACTTCTGCCCCAAAATATCTCCTCTACAAAACTTGAGGGGAGTCTGGGAACTAGAAGCATATTTTACTACCAAACAGCCCTGTCTTGATATGCAATAGTCCATCAAGTAACATAGGTGGTGTTACTGAGTCACAGTATCTGTAACAGAGTCATGCTTTGAGATTTCTTGTTACTAATTTTAACAGTAAAACCCCTGCCTGGTCAAGAGTTCACTAAATATTTAATCACTACCCTTTAACCTTCTCAGAGCAAGATTAAGATTCATCTACATTTATATAGGTATCAGAAGGTTTTGCTAAACAAAGAAACTTATGAGAGCACTTGAGAAAAATACAATGACAAGAGTGAGTGTTGCAGTTATGCCTTCTCATCATTAGTGTCATCCTTCAAACGAGCTGCATCATTGCTTGGTTACAATGACATGGTGATTGGTTGGACATCATTTGCGTCATAGACAAGACCTTTTAGAATCACGTTTAGAAGTAAGTTAGTGACCTCAACTGAGGCTCTACAAATCTTTGGGGGCATACATACACAATCCTCTCAGCCCTACTTCCTTTCCCTGACAGCATAACTGCAATTAATGGTCCATCAAACTGTGTTAATGCAAGAGGGAGCACTCTTCAGGCCCAGTTTCACAGAGTCCTACCACACTCTGCTAGGTAGCCAGTGCTGGCAGAAGACCACGGAGACCTGCCCTTAGAGGCAATTCATAAGACTCTTCAGATACATTGCTCTGAAGACAACAACTACAAAAGGCTTTGTTTTTCTGTGCCGGTGGCTAAAGATAGTCTTTTAGATCAAGATTTGCTGCTGACACTCCTCCTGAATAGACCATCATTGGACTTAAACAAATTCACTATCTGTAGTGTAAAGCACTGGACCCACATGAACTTTCTGCTATAACTGCTCTTTGCGAGGCTATTGGAAGCCAAAACCCCAAAGGTTTGTATATATGATTGAGAACATCCATATACCATAAGATCTTACATTTAGAGGGAGCAAAACCCTATGGAAATTCAGATAGTACTCTCTCCAGCAACAGTCAAGAGTTAGAGAAAAGCAGCTTTCAAGTCATGGCCAAGCAGTACTTGCTTCCACTATTGTATTCCAATGTAGGAGTTTGGATTACAAGAAGCCACTGTTTGTAAGCTTTATACCCACCTGCTGAACTTCCGCTGCAGTGCTCCTGAAGAGTTCGATGTACCTTTTCCCCAGCAATTCCTTATGCTTTTTCAGTGCATTTTGTGCATATTCCTCACAAGCAAACAACACAAAGGCATCCCCTGTTGGCCTGCTGTCAGGGTACGTGACAAACAGGACTCCCTCCTTTCCTCCTGTTACAGGGCAGTGCTGGCCAAAGAATGTCAGCACTTCTTCTGTTGTTACATTGAAAGGAAGACCTCGCATCCTGACAATCACTTGGTTTTCTTTTGACAAGAACTGTGCAACCTCGTTGGAAGTGCCTTTAACAAAAAGAAGTACAGAAGCATTTAAGTCTAGGCAGCCACATAAAATCATGAGCAAGTCTGGCATAGCTACCTCCTCCACCCCACAGACAGTTTTTGCGCAGGTAGAACAACAGTTGCCTCCAGCGTCAGCAAAAAATGTCCCACTTTGATAAACTAGAAATATGGTACAGGACACTTCCCATTAAAGTCTAACAATGTTACTCCATCATTTGGAAAAGATTCCTCCTTATTCAAAGGGAAAACAGAAAGTACTCAAAATGTTCAGAGTCCAAGGAAAGCACGCTCTGTGAATCTCTTGCATGAGCAGTATCTGTGCTACCGTGCACCTCACCTTTCTAATTTACGAATACCTTCAGCATGGTCTGAAGCCATAATATATAGTAACCAAGAACCTAGAGCATTGTGCTGGGAAGGCAAGTTGGAAGGGCATGTTGAAAACAGCTCAGGAATTTCATCCTATCCTGATAAAACTGTCAAAGTCTGCCAATTCTACTTTCAGTGCCTCTAGGGAAGACCACTGATGTTCATACTTATAACATCACCCTAACCAAAACTAGCTGCTAACCAGCTTCACATCTTAATATGGTCCTTTCACTTACAGCTAGCTCACTCTGCAAAGACGTTTGGTGGTGCCAGACACACACCATTTTTCCCCAATGTCAGTGTGCAATGTCTTTACTTTGAATGGTATAACTATTACCAAGCCTATCAATTAGCTACTTATTTGACAGCTTAATAGCCTCTCCCACTCTAAAACCTCAACCTCAGACATCCAGTTAGTCATTTACAATCCCCAGAACAAATCTCTATCAGGAACCAACAAGGACCTTAAGGTAGTATTGGAGATACATAACAGCTTATTGGATCTTAACTCAAATTCTGTATGCTTGCAGTCATAAAGGGGAGGAAAAGAGACCATGGAAGAGTTTGTAGAGCAAGTCTTGCAGCCTTTCAGTTCAAGACTACAAATATTTCAATGTTCTCCTTAAATAAGCATTTCCCTTAAATTCCCCCTTTAGTTTGAGGCAAAGATTTGATTTGAAGAAAATCAGTTCCATAAATCCCTTGTTATTTACAGTGTGATATCTGTTTGCTTTTATGTGCAAGTCTCCACAGCAACAGCAGTCATATTGTTTTGAAAAACTACTCTGGTTTTGTTTTTCAGCAATCAATAACAGTTAACAGTTCAGTTAAGAAGGCAACCTAACAAATTAAGTTCACATGCAAGATTACCTTGCCTGATCAAATCCTTATTTGACATGCTGCTTGAAAATGGCAAGAATGTGGAAGAGAGATGGACAGATAAATTATGGAATGTCTTGGACTGCTGCTAGCAGAGTACATAGTAATCAACACACCAGCCAACTACTTGTTCAAATAAAGAAAGTGAAAGGCCACATCCAATAGGAACAGTTTACAGTCAAAAGTTACAGATGCTGATGGAACAAACCCTCCCTTCTCACTCCCTAAAAATTACCTCCTGCAATTTTAAGGAAGTCTTCACCTGTTGCCTTGTATACCTAAGGAAAGAAGAGAGAACACGTGATTGGCGTGCTATTTGCACTCCTGTTGAGAGGAGTATTTCAAAGCCATGTCACACACCTCAATGTATCGATTCCCCATGTGATGCTTGTGCCTCTGTAGTGCTAGATCTCTATGCTCTTCACTTACGAACCTCACAAGAGCCTCCCCATTCCTCCTACCTTGGGCATTGAGACAGAGTGCAGCACCTCCCCTGCAGGATTTAAATCAGAAGAGAGATAAAACTATCACTGACACAGAGTGCTACAAATGTAGAGGTAAATTCTGAGCTACTAACTTGGCAATATTTAGGCCTTTGAAGAATCTTGCTATGTCCTGGTCAGACGACTGCCATGGCAATCCTCTTGCTCGGATAACAGCATTGTCATCCACAAGTTCCATCTTGCTGCTGCAGGCACAGAAAGAGGGAGTAATGCAGAGACATCTGCCTGTAGTATCCACCACACACCCTGCTTGTCACCTGTGCTCCAGGGACAGCCTTCTGCCCCTGCTCCATGTCTGCTGGATGGCAGTGCCAGGGCAGTGAGAGCTAAGTGCCACCACCATCCAAAGCCCCTGCACGTCTCTCCTCGGGGAACATTCTGCTCTGTTAAGCTGCCCCTTTCCTGCTTCACCACATTTGCCCCTTGAACTCTTGTCCCTGAGCATGTTTCCAGTTTACGCCCCACTCCTGACATACCAATGGCTTGTGCTTCTCCATTATCTGAAGAGAGTTACTGGTATAAAATTAAACTTGCTATTCTAATCTTACTTAGCTAAGTAGAGGTTGAAGCAGAGCAGTTAGATGTAACTGAGGTTAGCGCTTATTATTTATACTGTGACAGCATGAAAGAGCCAGTCACAACCCAAGACCAAATCTGTTCAAGGTTATAGTCAGCACACAGAGGACTCCTGCCCAAAGATTTTAGCCTTAACATTGCTTGTTCAGGCCATCACTGTGCTGCTAGAGACTAATATAGCTACAGGCTACCTTGGCTGCTTAGCATGGGAATAGCTTAGCCACAGAAAGCCAAGTTTGATTGGTCATTACCTCAGTCTCTTTTGTTCTCTTACAAGTTAGAAGTGCCATGTAGAACAAAACACTTACAGCTACCTTTCTGGCTATTGCAAGGACAGGTTTTTGCACAGAAGAGACTATGGGATTGATTAAGCAGATGAAGTGGTGTTCAGCAGCAGAGGACTCCCTCGTACAGAAGGGCTGTGGTATGTCCTGTTGTAGGAAGGTCATGTTTCTCACTTACATTTTAATTTCTCATGTGGACTTTCTGTAGGTGTCTGTCCCAACCTGTTCCTCCTCACCTGCTAATTCTGTACTTTCACTACCACAAATAAGATGGGAATCTTCCACCTCATCCCAGGATTTTGCTGGTGAAAGGGAAAAAGCTTAGAACAATGCTAAAAAATAACCCTTGAACTAATCTCACTGGATACTTTCTGCAAGTATTGTTGCATTCTTTTCTTGCTTCTTTTGGCTCAGAAGTACAAGCATTATCTACCATTATGACAGTTCCTTAATCTGGAAGGGGGAAGTAAGTATTCATGCAAGATGGGAATCTAAGTAAGGTCACTTTAACACCAGTCTCTTGTGATACTGAAGAGGGAGCATCCAGCAAACCACTGAGAAAAATCTGTATTTGCACAAATAAATGCATGATTACATTTTCCCCATCCCTTGAAGTGTTCAAGGCCAGGTTAGATGGGGCTTTGAGCAACCTGGTGTAGTCGAAAGTGTGCCTGCCCATGGCAGGGGGGTTGGAACTAGATGATCTTTAAGGTGCCTTCCAGCTCTAACTATTCTATGATTTAAAAAAACAGAACAACAACAGCAACAAAACAGTCATCAAAAGTAGATAAAGCTTTATGTTTAAAACATATTTGGAAAGAAGATAATCATCATAGCTTAAGCAATTTACTGGTGGCACAGTATCTTTATGGAAATGTTTCTTCCCTATAAAAAAAGTAATCATTATGTGTATTCAGTAACTGTGAAGCAAATTGCAGAAAAAGTACAAGAGTTAGTACCAATAAGGTTACTGCTGCAAAATGCTTATGTTATTTGTTAATAGCACAGCACACTTAACACCTATTACAAGTACTTATTAGCAGAACCCAGAACTACCAGCAGCTAACAGGCAATACTGAAGCCTAGCAAGAAAACTGGCTTGCATCTGATCATAGAATATCTGTTCCCTTTCCCACTTAAAGCATCTAATTTATTCCCATAGCAGTGGCAAGATAAATAAAAATAACGGGAACAGCTATTTGCAAATTCAGAATACAGAGAAATATATCTTATCTAAACAGTATCTTGGGGAAAAAAGAGGGGGGAGGGTGCGGCTAAAAGAGGGAGAAGTTACTTACCAAGGGCCACTTTCAAATTTGTAGTTCACTCTTTCTGGATCTGAAAATCTGTGATCTATAGAATATAGTACAAGTTATTTTCTTTTTCATCAGCATACAAGAGAGGCAGGAAAAAAACAAGCCAGCAATACAGAAAACTCATTCATCACAATCACTTACTGTATGGTTCAGACAGTAGTGTTAAAATAATATTTCCCATATCTTCAACTTGAGAGGCTCCATAGGGAAACGCTGGACTGTTCTTGTCAAGATTTAAATCTTTATGCTGGAGTTAAGTCAATCATCACCAAACAGATATCTAATTGGCTTCCTGCTAGAGCAACAAGCTTTCATGTTATCCTTAATGGTAAGTCACTTCTCTGGGGAAGATTAAGTCCATTTTCCTGCTAGGATACATTAGCTGTTCTGCCTTAGCCTCTAACTACTGCCACCTGCGGGAATGTGAGGTCACTCCAAAAAGCGTCTGGGGACACGAGACCCCATAACAAGAACATATATATTTAATATACTCATGCATTATAGATGTTTGACAGATACACTTTTGCATGCAGAAGAGACTGGAGTCCTGTCCTCTCTAATTAAGATCTTCTTTAATCTCTAGAGGAAGATTTGGGGAAGGAGGAGAAGCAAACCATTAACTAGAAGCTCCAGAAACAGGAAGATATACCACATGCTTTCTGAACAAGTAAATCCCAAAGTACAATAAATATCTTACCACTTGACAAAATTGACAAATGGCACCTTGTGTAAACCTTGCCTATTAGAAGTTACAACCTGAGATTTTCTGCTGTTATGCAGAAGCATTTTGAGAATCTGGTAAGAGTGCACCACTGTAGATAACCAAGAGAAAACAGAGTCCCACAACCCTTATCTTCTTTGATCTGAAACATTTTGGAAGATGATAGCAAGGATAAGCTCTCCTGCCAATAGAGATCAGAAAGCGTTCTGTCCCAGAAAGACAGGGTATAAAATGACCACATAAATAACCCACATTCATAAAGGGAGCATGATTAAAGTTGTGTGAAAAAAGATGGTATGTGCAACTTAGAGTTTACTATGGTCTCTCTCTGGCTTCCTGCAATATTTGTCCCTCTCTAACATCAGGCTAGAGGGCTGTACGATTACTTGCAACCCTACTCCATCAATTATAAAGCAAATTTTTAATGAGGTCTTTTCCATTCACATCTCCTTTGATGAGCGTAGATAAGAAAACCCAAAAAGACCAGAACAAGAAGTGAAATAAAGCAATCTGGGAATAGGATTTTTTGACTTCTCATATCACTTTGCATCAAGACTTTAGAGCAAAAATGAAAGAGTTTCTTAAACAAGACCTATCCTGGCATGGCACTACAGTAATGCAAGACATTCAAAACAGTCAAATGCACCAGTTATTTGCCCACATCCCCAAAAAACCCTACATTAGACATAGTTCAAATGCTCAAAAGTCTGCATTTGGGTGCTCAAAAGTTGCTTCTCAGTCTTTTCTCTTAAAAGAAAAAAGCTTTCTCCACCTAGAGCTGAGCACATTTTGAGTTGGCAGATGCCTACACGAAGGGCAGGGAACAGAAAAACAGCTTCTGTTCGAAACAGACACCACACGCCAGCTTTGTCATATCATCAACAGGGGAGGCGGCACAAATTTAATTGTGAAATAAAGTCTTCCCTATTATTTGTGGGATGACTGCAATTCACACCTACAAAACAGATTTTTTTTTTTTTAACTGTTTTTGAAGTTCAGCTATTATCTTGTTGTGAGATTGTTGTGGTTTAGGCCAGACTGGCCACTGAAACAACAGATGCTCTCCCCCATCTCTCCTGGAAGGGAGAGGAAGAAGAGAGAGAATAGAGACTTAGGAGTTTAGAAAAGAAACTAAACTACTTTAATGAAATATTAATAAAAAGAAAACAATAAAATATATACTATATACAAAACCAGTATCGAGCTCCCAGGGTGACAATCACATCACCGACAGGCACTGGGGAAGTCCCAGACTGGACTCAGTGACAGACAGGAGCTGGATTCAGGAATGCATGGATTAGGATCAAAGGCAGACAAACAGAGTCCTCCTTGGACACCGGCCATTGAAGGAAGAGACTGACCCCTTTGATCCCTCAGCTTTTATACTAAGCATGAGGCAGATGGGATGGAATACCCTGTGGGTCAGTTTTGGGTCACCTGTCCTGTCGGCTCCTCCCCACAGGTGTGACCCCTCTACGCTTTTCCACTTCCAACCCTCCAGCAGGACATATAACAAAGTTGGCTGACCTTGGTTGTTATAGCAATAAGTATAAGCAAGAGCCTCTCTGCATACCATTCCTTGGCATAAATTAGAAACAATCAGGTCTTATCTCTCTGGGAGCGAACAGTGTCTGAACAATATGCTGTTAATTTCCGAGAGTTCAGTTAGAGGAGGCTTAGCTGCAAAGTAAAGCTACTGAACAGAAAATTGGTTCTGTTTTACCTCAAACCAGGACAGAGATGAAAAATAATTTCAGCTGAATTAATGAACTCCTCTTCCACAGCAAGGAAAGGAAAGCTGCTGTGCCAACACAATACACTTTGAGGCTAATTTGATTTTGAGGCTTTGTTGGTTTTAAATGTGCATTGGAGTATGGAAGGTGAGAGGATGGTGTTTAGTTTCACAATAACATGAAGTTTAAGGGAATTATAATAGTTTAAAAAAGAAAACTTAAACCAGTGACTCCTCCCCTCCAACTGCTTGACTAAGTAGTTTGCTAGCCTCTGCCATTACCCTCCCTCCTGGTACCTTCTCTGGAGCAAAGTAGTGAGAACATTAAATGATTTTCTTAAAAACCAAGCTAAAAATCCTGAACAAGCCACATGCAACAACCCTAAAGCACAGTTTAAGAGTCTGTCAGTATTTATGACAACAAGAAGCTTCTTCATTGCATTACCTCTTCCTAAGCTGTACGCTCAAGCCCATCCCTGGGGAAGGGGGGCTGAAAATGAAAATAATCCACAAACAGACTCCCTTGCAGAGAGGATGCTTAATCAGCACCACACAGATGTTTCTGGGTACCTCATGTCTCAGAGCAGAGGAATGCTTCTCCTCCTTTTCTTGACACCCTTCCCCCTGCAGCATCTAACAACTCCGTGCTGTGCTTGTGCTGAGTCTCTGCTGCCCATCCAGGGAATCAGAAGCTGCTAAAGACACAGGTATTGGAACCCTGGTCCTGCCTGACCATTTTTTGTTAAGATTTTGAAAGCATTATCTATCTTTCCTCTGTCAAAATCAAGAGAAATTGGGCAGGAGTTTCAATAGCTATTACAGCAGGGGACATGCATACAGAGGTGTGCTTGGCTGTTAGACTGGGCTGTCAAAACTGACGAGACATTTCAATATTTCCTCCTTGCAGAGCCAAAGATCCCTACAAGTGATCAGCCCCTGGAGAGGGGAATGCAGCAGTGTGAAGGAGCTGGGAATTTGAAGCAAGGCTATCACACAAAGGAAAACAAACAACTCCCCCACCTTACGCTCATTTTCTTCAGAAAACATTTTCATTGAAAATATTGATCAACAGGAGATAGTTCCCAAAAATGCCCTAATGCTGACAGAAGTTGGTACCAGGTGTTCAGACACAGGGAGTCAGTTGTGCCAAGGAACTCTAGATTAGTATAAACACAGTGGGAGGGGAGGAAGAAAGTCATCAACATTAGCAGGAGTGAGAAATCGCTCACACCTTTGCCTCCAACTAGCTAGAAGCAAGGCTTTTAGGTAAGATTGGAGAAGAAAATTGATAGTTTTCTGCACATGTAAGGAGGATGTTAATAGTAACATTAAGTGAAAACCTAAATTCTAGTGAACAGGACTGACTATGTACAGAGGGACTCCTATGAACAAAGGCACTAAAAATTATGGACACTTGGGAAAAAGCTGTTAACAGAATATTCTTTGTAAAACCCACCCCTTATTCTGTGAAGGGATACAAGACCACATGTGTTTGTGTACAGTGATATTTAAAGGTTGCCTGTCCTGGGCAATTGGAAAGAGTTGATTGCAGTGGATAAATCAAAGTTCATATTTAAAGAAGAGTTAGAAAACAGACCTGGCTGTCTAAAGCTACTATATGCAATAACATGCACATAAATATTCTAAATGAAGCAACAGGCAAAAGACACTCCCAAATAACAAGGCAGGATGGGAAACAACTTCTTAATCTTGCTGTGAAGCTGCAGGACTCAGGAAGTTAGTAAAAGGGGTGTGGGGGAAGGCATATTCTGTATCAGGGTTGCATATATAACATGGAAAAAGTTTCTAAATAGTTTCCTCAGAGTCATCACCACAGCTTCACCCACTGCCAGCACCTTTCAAGACTTCTTCCCCCCGTCTCTTCCATGGCTCAGTCTCTCAACTCCTTCCTTAACTATGGCAAAAGAAATACTGAACAACTAACTCAGCTCTGAGATGACATGAACTAGTATTGCCATTGTGTTCTGCGCTGATCCTCTTCCCCCTTTGTTCTGTTTAAGTCTCTTCAGGCAGAAGATTATATCTTTTTAAATACTACTTTGCATATAGGTAATCTGGTATTACCCAGTTCCTGGGTACGATCACAGGAAATACAAATAGCAACATGCAGGATTGTCAGGTAATACCCAATAATGGGCTTTTTATTGCCAGAGTTATATACTATTGTTTATAACCATACTCTACATCATTGTTTTCAAGACACCCAGGTCAAAAAAAGAAACAAAACAAAAAACACAAACCCACAAAACCCCCAAGTTTCAGTTTCAGTATTGCACTATCCAGATGTTATCCAGCACATTAAGCAGGCTGAAGTATGCTGGTGTTTCTACTGACAACATCCAACAGATAATCCTAGTAAGAAGTTATCCTCACAAACCCAGTTCAGAATTGAGTGGAGCAAACCATGCACTGGAGGAAGCAAGAGCTATTTGCCATTTAATGGCTTCTGCACACCCTATCTCGAGGCAAAGGATGAGTCTTCAGACCGAATACGAATAGTCATGCAAGCTTTGTTCACTCCACCCTGGAGGCACTCACAGCGGTGAAAACTGGCTCAGCAAGCTTTGCAAATCAAGAAGGGCAGCAAGTATGGGAGGTGCAGAGGGTGCAAGAACAACCCTGCTCCTTTTGTATACTTACACATGTTTAAAAAAAAAACCCAACAGATTTCGACAGACCGGAGTTCCTTTCTTTGCCAGAACATGATCACTTCAAGTTTTTTTGTTACTCGAAATTTCTCATAATTGTCCTGCTGTCGCTACTCTTACACAATACTGACTAAAGAAAGTCTGCCAGAAGACTGTCTCCTACACCAAAAACTGTTTTGAGACTGTAAGTCAGGCAGCACTAGCACTCAGAGATAGCAGTTACAACTAGTCTCAGTTCTTCCTCAGTCCCTCAAATGTCATGAAATTTTAAACATTTCCTTACCTTAAATTCAAAGAAATCAGTGGCTGTTTGTACATGAAATGTGTAATTTCTTGGGCAGGGGGTGAGGGGGAATGTAAAGCTTTCACCTGAGCCCTCAGGTTTGGAATGGTTTCATTGCTGTATTACACAATTTCAAGTAGTTTGCTGAAACAGTAAGTCCCAAAACTACTTTCTAAAGGAAGAATAACCCAGCCAATTATTCAGTTTAATATCTCCATGTTCTTTTTCAAGATTGTGCTTGCCTTGTCTGCAAGAAATGCATAGCCAAGCACCAGCTATCCAGCGTGTGTTATACACTGGAATATGTATCTTGAATGATTGTGCAGTAGGAAGTCATCTCCCTTGACTGTTGGGAGCAATAGAGTACATTCTCCGTTTGCCTACAATTTGTTGTTTAATCAAATGTTAGCCATCAAAATAAAAGCTTTTAGAAGACTCCTAAGAATTTAAATGACACTACAATAATACCCAGCTTTCCCCTAACTCTTTCATATCACAAGTTTCCTCTCATTAATCACAACCATCTTACATGCAGGTACATGGAGATGCAAGTACATGAAGGGATGTGCCCAAAAGAGTCATTCTAGGCCTGCTCCTACCAGTTTGCAAATGCAGTTCTGCATCTCCAGTCAGTATCCTACCCCTAAACCAAAATCTTCTATCCGCACCAAATGCTAACGAACCTGGCCCAGTATAGTTTGCATGGCACGAATCATGGAAGATTCCCCTCACGCAGCCCCTTTAGCTACGGGGTAGAAGATCTGCACTTTCTACAAGAATAAGTAGAGCTTGGTCAGATCCCATGCACTAATCTGCAACTTCATTTCAACCTACTCCACTTGTTTGTCTCCCCTGCTGCAGCACATCCTTTTCAAATCCAAGTTACTTTTCACTTAGACATTTTGTTTTCTTTGCTACGTAACTGTCTCAGGAAGAAAGTAGCTGTCCTGCTTACACGAAGAAAAAAAATTATCTCTGCACAAAACTGTTTGAACTAGTCTTTAGACTTATCACCTGCTTCAGCATTTTGGTTTTTTTTATCCCAAGTATTAATGCATGTCCAAACTCTCCAAGTGCCTCCAACTTATACAGCTTCTGACACTGAGGAGATTGAATTGGTACATTCCAGCAAGGTGAGGAGAAAAAAAATTATCGTATTTGCCAATAAAAGGAAAACAAAAATTATTTTACTTTTTTGGTCTCTGTATCTTCTGCCCCCAACCCTCCCAAGCAATATAGGGCAGAGACAGTTAATTTCAGCCGTGTTGCATAAACATAGCAAGTTCACAAATTAGAGCATCAGCAGTTACAAAACAAGACAAACCACAAAGATTAATGTAAAACCAGATGAAGTTATTTAGGTTTATGTACCTTAAGAAGCATGTCAGATCCAGAATTCAGACTCAAGCTGAAAGCATTTGGATGGACTGACCAAACCTCTAGGAACTTAAGAGGAAATACTACTGGCAACTGCCAAAACCACCCTCAGATGGTACCGACCCTTTAGGGGCTTCCGGACAGTCAGGTAACACAGGGTGGTCTGCTCCCCTCTCCCATCAGGCAGGGAGTACGCAGCCTATCACTGTGCCTAAGCTGACCAGTGACACTCCACATGGCTACAGTCATACAACTATTTCCACAGTGGAGAGATGTACACCAGACATTCACGTGAAGAGAAAGCAAAGGCATCTCTTCAGAAGAGCCGAAGTAGTTCATTGTCTTTAATTAACTTCTCCAGCTCATGTCAAAGCATCCCTAAACAATGTATTAAGTTTTTGACCATAACTTTAAGAAGTCTCCATCATCCAGCTTCTAGACTATGCAACATAAGCATTTATTTTGCGTTTCTACATAAAAATTTGTACTCCTACACTAAGTGTACCACTTCGCTTCAGAATAGGGGAAGAAGTGATTTCTGCCCCTTCACTAGGGGAGATTAATTTTAATTTGCAGATGGCAAAGCAGAGCAGACAGCCTCCCGTATTCAACCTTACGGTTAAACACAAAAAAATCCACACATACATAGATATTTTATGCCTCTTGACGCAGGTACAAAGCCCAGGCAATACTAGTCCTGCAGTAAAAGGCCAAAATAATTCAGAAGCCACAGAATTCTGAGTCTGAAAAATACCAGCTCTTAATGGCAAGAACTCTATGGACACAATAAGCTAGTCAGAGGAAAAAAGTTAATAACAAAAACCAATAAAAAATTACAAAAATCCTCTCAAATTCCATTATCTCTCCTTGCTAGCTGGCTTTTGTGGTCACTGCTTCAATAGGCCAGTAGGGAAGTCAAGTGTTTTCTGTGTCCGAGAGTACATTTCAGATGAGGACTGGAGCCGGCACCAGGAGGGGAGACTGCCAGGGAAGCAAGGAGGAAGGCACAGCCAAATCATTCACAACCCCAGTTTTGGCTCTGGTAATTGTACATGGCATGCAAACAAAACCGAGCAAAGACTAGTAAACAGCCAGACAGGACTAGGTTACAGACCACTTACGACTACTCAGAAAGTAATTTTAGACATCCCCATCACTGAAAATGGAAACATGTTAATGACTACATCTTATAAGCAGCCCAGCCTCACCTTGTGAGGTGTAACACGTACAGCTTCCATGAGACTGAATACCCCATGTGCCACTAGCACCCCTGAATCAAAGAGTCACTACAAGTTCACATCAAGAATAACTATTCCCCCTCCTAAAAATTAAGATGGTCTCCCAACATTCACTCTTACCTAAAAATAAAATAAAAATCTAACTGATGCAACGAGCAACCTCACAACTTTAATATTAGGATTGAACAAACATGTCAGTTACAGTAAACTGTGAAGTTTAAGAGGCAAAACTATAAAGGTAGTAAAGAAGATGTACAGAAATCAAGAAGAAATACAGGATTTTCTCCACAGGAGCACGCATCCTCATGTTTTTATCTTTGTGAGAAAGCTCCGAGTCACTCATTAAAGTTATACCACCCCTAAACATGTGTTGCAAGCATTACTCACGCATCTGTCCTAAAATTCAGCCAGAGCCGTAACAGCAGTAGACACCATCACTGTCAGAAGGATACATTCTGTCATGGCCACAACATCGAGTTTGCTAACATCAGGTGAGCCAGGGCAACACTTCTTGAACTCTTTCCGCAAGTCAAAGAAGGAGTAGAAGCATTCAGGCAGTAAGATATTCTGTAAAAGGACAAAGTAACTACTGTCAGCTAGGGTGAGAGTTTAATCTACTTTGTCTTTAGATACCAAACTTTCTAACAATTTCCTTAAAATGGGTAGGAAACACAGGCTTTGCTACAGAGAAACTCACATAGCTCTTCTTAGCCGCATAAGTATGTTTATAAACTTTTTTGCTTAAGCAGCTTCCTCTCTACATGGTTTAAAAGAGAAATGTGCTTCTTCACTGCCAGAGAAACATTTGCTATTATTACTAGTGCCTTAAATCCAATATATGTGTAGGAGAGCAAATGCCTGCTATTGCAACATTTATCATCAATTCTTGATTCCAGTTTTAACTGTAAAAAGCCAGAGGGCACTCAGTTCAGTTTATAGAGCCAAGCAAATTTTGCAAGACTAGCAGAAGACGTTTTGGTTTATAGACAAGGCTGAGTTTTCAGACACTAGTCACACTTCAAATATTTATTCCCTTAATCAAAAGTAAGCAAAACAACAAAAACTTCAACTGTGTGCAAATGAGGGTTTGATATGGGGCCGAGGTTGTCAGTCTACGTGTGGTAACTGGTTTCATTGCAGCATATGAAGCCAGAAGCAAGTTATGTAGCCCACTGGAAGTCAATAAAACCTTTTTTGCCCCACCACTACATCCACTACGTGCTTTTAATTTTTTTGGGGGGTGGGAAGGAGAAGACATGGAGAAGACTTGGGGGAAGCTGTTTAAACCAACACAAACCCCTACTCCTTCAGTTAGCTCTTCACCCCAGAGCTTCCCCACAGGCACAATACTTCATATTCCACTTGGCCGTCTGTTGCCTCCAGTGCCTCTCTAGACCAAAAGTAAGGGCTTTCTGCGATTTAACGACTAGTTAGCATCTTGGCATTATAACAGAATGACACGATATGCGAAAGCACATTTAGGGAGCCCAAAGAAAGAAGTTTAGGTTTTAAAACAAGTTCTGCTTTGAAAGCATTAGAGCTTATCTTAGCATATGGACAGGTGCATTAGGCAAACGATACTCTTTAAAGACAAACTTATGAAAATGCAGGTGTGCTTGCCAAGATTTCCTGCTCTAGTTTTAGCATGGCTATTTTTCTTCCTCAATGAGAATCAAGTTCTGTACTTCACTGACATTCAGTTGGAAGAGTTGATGCCAATTCATTCTCTGAACACCGTGAGCTGCTAGATTGGTTCAGACAAGGCATCTTAAAAGAAATAAATATAGTCTCAAGAGCCTAGTGATTTCCGCCTATCTGGATTTTAGTGATCCCCACCCCAACTTCAGGATTAGGATATTCATCAAAGAACTATTACAGGTATCATAAGCATCTGGTTTACTTAATCTATGGGCAGCATAAAGCGTATTTCAAATTAATAATTCTTAACAAAACAGCAACCGAAGATTTTTTTTAATGAAGATTTGAGTTCCATCAGTGACTGCAAACTTAAGTAATCATAGGAGTTGTCCCTTCTTTTAGCCACATAATTTAACTGCATGGAAAGATTAACTGCATAAAACACATACCCATTACAACTGAGAAGAAAGTCTTAAAAACCTGTTTCTGCATTTTCTCACATTATACCCTAATACAAGTTACATATATAAGGACCATCCCTTCACTATGAATCATGGTCACTGTTTTTCTTCTCAACCTTCAAAGGTATAAATAGTTAGAGCACCAACAAGTATTAAAATCAAACTCAGCCAATATCAGTTTTGTAACAGCACAGACTTGCAGCAGTGCCCCTTCAAAGACGAAGCAGCAAATTGATGGGCACAGAGATCCGTTGCAAGGAAAGGAGCAGAAGAGCTCAGTTAGAGCAATGCATGTTCACAGCAAACCACAAAAAAGATCTTACTAATACTGAAGCAGTTATTTCAGGACTAGAGACTCAGCTTATTGCTGCAACCCTATCACTAATGAAAAGTAGGCAGGACTTCATAACACTGTTAGCAATTTGGCAACTCTGAAGTTATAGAAAACTCTAGACTATGAGACTAGTCATCACTCATAGCCTGCCTCAAAGTACTGTTCAACTCCTTACAAATACGAGCACCGCCCTTGGAGCGTCAACTGAATACACAGAGATTGAACGTTGCTGAAGCTAAAGGTGAATATAAAATTTCAAAAGGCAGTTTATGATTAAGGTGGTTAACTATTTGGCAACACTTCCAAATTTCCACTTGTTAACCCATTGTAGCTCCTGCAGTTGTAGGAGCTACAAGTACTCTGTCAATGTATTGCTCCTTTCTCAAACACTTAAGAAAATCTTTCTTCTAATTCAACTTTAAAAGGCATCTCAGAGCTACATAGGCACAGGGCATTGTCTATGCCTTCCACATGGACAGGTTCTTTAGTTTGTACTATGGTTGTGTGGAGGCACCCTCATACTAAAGAGAAGTTGATCAGTTTTGCAAGAAATCAGATAAAGCACACCAAGAGTCAAACTTAAGCTACGACTACATACCTTTTTGGAGGCTTCAGGGTGCAGAACCTGCCTGATGTGCAACTGTCCATCAGTACAGAAACAGAAGGAAGTACCTACACCAATGTTCAGCTCATTGCTCACAGACTGATTAAACTGAAAGCAGGAACAAAAGACATACATGTAAAAGATATCAGAGTGGCTACGCTAGGCAGTGTCTTCAGTTGGTAACACGCTGTTCCTGGGCGGCAGGAGCATGGAGCTGGAATTCCTTTTTGTATGAGCCTAGTCCTTCACTTCCATAGATTTGTTTCTTACTGGCTAAGCACATGATCACTTTCTTGATAATTATCTTCACAAGGAAATTGCCCCTTTCCCCCCTTCTAATGAGATGTGGCCACACAGACAGTCCACATCACAGAAAAAAAAAAAATCCTTTTCCAGGAGCATTTGCAAGAACACTGCAAGGAGAGGTGAAGCTGGTTGCAGAGAGCTGAGGGAATGCTGGGGCAAAACAGCCTTTCAGACAGGGAAAGGAGACAGGCTTCTAGGCCTACCCTCAAAGAGAATCACGAACACCTCCCTGTTTATCTAGGGGCTTCAGTACTGTCCCCTTCCCAGGACTGATGAGCCACCACAAGCCTTAACAAGGCCTGCCACCACCCAGCCTTTCTGGGAGGCACCTACACTTGGCCTCTTCTAACACTGATTGGGGCTCACCTTCAGCTGAGGCTCAGGGTCCAACATGGCAGGAGACCATGACAGGGGGATGCCTGACCCTGACCTTCCTCTCTTGGGGTTCAGTCCCTCCCAAGGTGAATGAGCAACAGGCAAAGGAGAAATCCCCACAAAGCTCACCACAGATCAGGCTGCCTGGCCCACACATCTGTGGTGCCCCTGTGCCAGGATCCACTGCTCCAATGGCAGAGGGGATAAACGGATGATAACACAACCTCTACCCCTCTGGTGAGCCCCCAAAGGAGACCAGCACCCAGGAGCCAGTTATGGTGTGTCACCTGTCTCAATGCCTGCTCCAGCGGTGGAGCCAGTGCCAGGCTCTCCGCATCCACCTGGGTGATCTCCTGGCACTCAGCCGTCAGCTCCGGGTGGTCAGGCCGGACCAGCACGTCGTGCAGGTGCCCCAGCTCCAGAGAAAGCAGAGGAGGGGCAAGTCAGCTCCCTAGGCTGGAGGTCCCCACCTACAGCACCGGCCCCTGCCCTCCACCAGAGCCTGCTCCAGCCTGGGGCACCCACCACCAGCCCAGTGCTAGGGCCGCCCCGCCTGTGCCCAGGACGGCGGGGGCCAAGGGGAGCAGCGGGTCGGGGTGCTCCCCCCTCGGGGGAAAATACCTCCTTACTCCTCAAGTCGACCACTTTCCACAGGAGCTGGAGCAGCTCTCGCTCATCCGAGCCCAGCCTTGCCCCGTTGGTGCCCGCCGTGGTCACGAAAAGGATCACCAGGTAGTCGGGAGACGCCGTCATGGTGCCACCGGGCCAGTGGAAAGGATA